>UZAF01019765.1:1597-11875 GCA_900617895.1 Haemonchus placei | reverse complement strand
GTGTGTGTGTGTCAATGCATATAGCTGGCTAGAGTGAACTGCTTACGAGCAAGGTGTGCGTCTCTGTGCAATGGTGCAATCTGTTCAGCTTGTACAACGCCGTGAGAACTCGCTCATTCCTGGGCCTTACGCCCTATCTAAGCCGTTTTTCGACCTGGCAGCGCCCCCTGATCTACTCTTGGGGCTCATAGGTTCATCCAAAACAACCATGTTCGACCATCATCTAAACTTGGCATAGTATATGATAACTTAGGTCTCTCTGAAGGCACGACCAAGATGATACATTATTTATTCGGCTAACGTTTCGGCCAACCGCCTTCGTTAGAGCCTTGAAGCCAAAAATCATTTGAGATTCATCCTGACCAAACAATGTTCAGACCTCAGCTTAGTCCAAGTGTGGCCCTATAGATATCTAAGAAAGTGTTGCAAATCACAATAGGAACCCACCTTAGATGTCACACCGTTGACCCTCCTTTTTTGAATTGTGTATTTAAGCTACTCGCAGTGGGCGGGCCCGAGTGTTCTGACAATTGCCTCTGACGCTGGTGGCAAATGAAAACCACCCAGGTCGAGGAAGGGGGCAAGCTCGTTAGTTACAGCCAGACATTCATCTTTCCGATTCATTTTTGGATTTTTAGCGGTGATCTCAGAAAACTCAGAAAACAATTTTATCGTGAACTGTGTTAAAAACAGGCTCGCACCGAAGTGGTAAGATCGGACGAATGTACGTAATTAACTTCCCCTAATTGTTACATTAATGCTCGCTCAAACTACGTTGAAGCTGGTAAAAGTGTTGTAGGTAGCGGCCACTCTCATTTATTTCCACTTCTACTATTACCTCGATGAATGATGGTCGCAGTGCTGGACTGGCATGGGCGTTTGCATCCTGTGTACATGAACTTGTTTAACATTTCTGTAGAATGTATGCTCAAGGTTTCCAAAACAGTTTTACACATTCCGCAGACTAAAACGCATAAGGACTAGCCATAAGGAACATAGGAAATAATCGCTAGATAAAGCTCAATACTGACCTTTTCTGACACAGATAGGGATGCTCCTTTATGAGAGACATCAAATCTGGATTACGAAAGCTTGGAATGCTTTCTGCACTAGTGTAAGAAAGAGTAGAAATAACATTGGGCTTTTCTTTTCGGATGAAAATGGTTTTTGATTTTTGAATTTCCGAACAACACTTCTCTTATATATTAAGTTGAGTAAGAAGTTTAGCTCGTTTTTACCCCTTTCTAGATTCTTTTAGGGGGCCACTCGGGAAATTCCGTAGTAGGTTATCGTAGACCGTTCATGAACCTAGAAGAGAAACATATAAGCATGCCCTTGTAAGTTTCGCAGCTACGACTTCAACCTTCGACCGAAAGGTGAGCTGCCTGAGAATGATAGTCCATCAACAATTTCAGAAAAGTGGACCACACATTGGAAGGGTGGCTGTGTTGTTGGCGGGACTCCGGGGGATTGCTGTCCTTTAAATTACTTTCTGAGTGTTCCACCGTCACCGACGGATTTACGCCTCTCAGCTACAGAGTTCAACCAACGTTATTCGAAGGAAGCGTCCGCAGCGAGGAAGTTTGACGAAACTGTCTCGTCAGAAACATGCCGAACTTGGATGAGAAGTATTCTCACCCTCCCTACTCGTCAAACCTCCCGATTGCCACCCTTACTATATATAAAGCGGTCGCGTCTGGCTGTCTGTCTGTCACGAAATTCGATACTGGCTGAAGGATCACTTGGAAAGGTCTGGTCAAGTTTTGAATGGATTGAGCATAGGGCAAGACCAACAGAGCACACGTGAGCTCGGCGGAGCTCCGCCCACAGAGGGCGGGACATGTACAAAAGTGGGCGGTGTTTTGGGCGAGTCTTTCTCATTCGGTCTTCAAACAGTCCAGACATTGGGAAAAAATGAGCGAAGATGAGGGTTATGTCAACAAATGATATGAAGGAGGCTCATCGGCAGTGGGCGGAGCGTTTTCGCAGAAGGCGGTAATTTTCACATGAGCATAACTCTGTTCGGTGAAGGCGTGGAGGCTAAGAAAAAAGTTAGAAGAAATGAGCAAGGCTTTTTGCGTGCTGGGCATGCGCAGACTTAGGGATGCTCCACCCAGAATGAAGGGATCGAAAACCTAGGCCTTCATTCAAAGCTTCATAAGCAGTTGAAACCCTTTCCTTTCGAGTTGATTGGTCTGTTTTGAAGCTGACAAATAACAAAGAACGGCATCGAATACCTTTTGTAGGATATCTCCCGGAGACTGCCAAGTCAGTCTTTCCAGCTTCATATTACTTTGGCAAAACCACAAAACAAGCAGTTCGTGAGCAGATCTTTCGAGACGATGCAGTGACGAAGCTGTAGATTTGTCTTCTTCCGTTTTCATCAAGAGCTGAAAGTCTATTCTCCTTTACATTGTTGTGGAAGAGGAACTGCGGCAAACAAAGGCATACAGACCAGTAAATGAGCTCTAATGTCACATATCTGCCGTATTCCGTTTGGCAAGTTGCCAATTGACTGAAGAAGTCTGAAATGTACTGGAGTAGCTGCCTCTCGAACTTCATGAGCTAGGCTTGGATTCTGTAACAAAAATGTGACATTGAATTTTAAGCACATACAAGCTTTCTTTCAAAAATGCTATATTTTCACAACCGCAACTTCCACAATCACAACTTCCCCGCGCTATCACTAGAAGTGTCGTGCATAGCAAATTTGCAAAAACGAATGAGGACAAGAATGAGGAGAATGGGTTAAAGGAGTGTGCAATGCAACGAAAATTCGTAAGGCATTTAGGCCGCTACATACAAGAAACCCATGATACAAGGTGATCGTGTACATCCACTGATGTTAGAACTGTAGACTTCTCCCAATAAACATCCAAACATCTAATGAGCTCAGCTCTAACCTAATTATTTGCACGATCGTTTGGGGCGCACAAACTTCGGTGACTCGAGCCGAAAGCTTAGATTCATCGCGAAAAACGGCCACTTGTGAAAGGCAAAAGTGCTGCTTATAAGACGTAGATAGTGAGATGCAAAGCCTCTCCAAAAAAGTCGTTTTCTGGAAAACCGTGAAATCAGTTCAGTACTTTCGAGTACTACCATTATTTTTCCCTGAAAACCGTGAATAGCTGGGAAAATTTTATCTTAATTCATCATCATCGAAATTTCATTTAAATTTGTAGTTTACTGATTGACTAACCGGAAAGAGGAGACACTGAAATTTATTGCCGAATCTGAACGTATACAAAATGATCATATTACCTTGCCATAAATCGAAATGGCGTTATTGAGAGCCAGCAAGTCCGGTCCACAGCTACTTGCAATACTTAGTAGTATATCTTTTTTGGCGTTCCCATCTCCAGAAGAATATGCCTCCATCACACGTCTTCCGATGGCCTAAATAAAAATGAGATTTCAAAGGAGCAAAGTATTAGCTACTGATGTGCTAAATTGATCCTGAGAACGCACCAAGGCATTTGGCTTTCTTCAGAGATTCCAGAGATGTGGTGGCGTCTGAATGCAATCGGGGCTTCACAATGACTTGCGGATATGGTTATACTTTTCAAATCTTGAGGACTCCTGTGAAGAAGAAACACTTAGGGAATTCTGTTTTTTTTTNTTTTTTTTTCTCACATGGAGGATATCTACAATTTAAATGCAATGTGCTGTTATGACATATACATATACCAGTTGGGCTATGCACGCTAACACGTGCATTGTATAATATATCCACGACCGCACACTTGCGATGGAGTCATTCAGCGGAATATTTGATGTATCAGAGTGACATGGTTCTCCCCGAATTCGAAAGCTGGAACCGCTCTAAGAGCACCCACTAGATATATTTTATATGAGCAGAAATATTAGTGGTTGATCAAAAATCCGTCCACCTCAGTACAGACCCCTCCTGCTATCGAAGTCTGACC
This sequence comes from Haemonchus placei, assembly GCA_900617895.1. Taxonomy (NCBI): domain Eukaryota; kingdom Metazoa; phylum Nematoda; class Chromadorea; order Rhabditida; family Trichostrongylidae; genus Haemonchus; species Haemonchus placei. Next base: position 7,949 of record UZAF01019765.1, on the reverse strand, counting down.
ACCCTTTTAAATCTTAGCCCCGCCAATTCCAGGGATTTGGGCCTATTCTTCCATTACTTCCAACCGCTCTTGTCCGCGTTAGAACTTTTCTGAACAACGTTATGAACTTTCGACCTCAGCTTCGCTCACCTTAGGCAAGCTCGCCCACTCCAGGGGTATAACCGCATTCCTTCCATTATCTTCAATCACTCTTTTCCCACTTGCTAGAGCGTTCTTGAACAGAATTATCAATTTTTTTCAAAAAAGACCTAACATTCGGATGCTATGCACGCCCCGCCCATTGCGGGGGCAGCTTCGACGTGTTTACGTATGCCTAGCATGCACAAAGCCTTGCTCACTTAGTTTTTTTTGCCCTCCACGCTTCCGCTGAATCGAGCAACGATCTTACAAGATGGTAAGAACCGCTCACTGTGAGAATACTCCACCCACCGCTTGTGAGTCTCCTTCAGTTCGCTTGTTGATCCATCCCTCACCTTCGCCTATATTTTACTTTACCAGCGTGTGGGTTGTTAAGGAACCTAATCCAGACATTTGACCCAAAACATCGGTCGTACACCCTCCCCTGTGGGCGGAGCTCTGTTGGTCTTGTCCTACTCCCAACCCATCAAAAAATTGACCAGACTTCTGCAGGTGTTTTTCAGGTAATATCGAATTTCAAACAAACAATCAGTTAGACAGACGCGAGCACGTTATATAGTCAGGTTCGCCTTTTTCTTCTCCTTCTTCTTGACCCTAGCGTTAATCCCGCGCCGTCGCAGGGTCCGCTGTTCTTGTTAGCAGTGTCCATTTCATTCTATCTACGGCATCTTTGCCGTCAGTTTAACTTCGGCGAGGTCCTTCTTGATCCGTCCCGTCATCTCTTCTTTGGGGCTCCTCGTGGTCACTTACATTGGAATTCGAACCCCTTTGCCTTCCTTATCGGATGGCTCTGTGGCAATCTTACTACATGCCCGAACCATTGCAGGCGCTGCTCTCTCATCTTCAGTTGAACTGGGACTGTTTGCCTTAGCGTCCTAGCGTCTTCTTTTCTGACCCGATCTAGCCGCGTCTAGCCGCAGGCTCATCTGAGCATTTTCAGTTCAGCGGAGTGGAGCTTCCTTCATGGGTTTTACTTAAGGGCCAACACTCGCTACCGTAGAGCATCGTGGGCCTTACCACTGCCTGATAGAACTTTCCTTTGAGAGTCCTGGAGCACCGACGGTCGCAGAGGACACCTATGGACTCCCTCCACTTCATCCGTGCTGCGTTTATTCGGGATTTTACTGCCTGGTAAACGTTACCATCAGCGGCTAGATCACTCCCCAGGTCCCGGAAGTCCTGGACCTTTTCGATGGCTTCCCCGTGAACGTCGACGATTGACTTCGTCCTTTTCTCGGAGCTGAGGAACTTGGTCTTCTTCACGTTCAGCCGAAGTCCATTTTCCGCCAGACTTCCTGCCATTTCTTGAGCTTTGCCCTGGAGTTCTTCCCTGCTCTGCGCTATCGGAGCGATGTCATCAGCGTAGAGAATGGTCTTCAGTGGTTCATCCATCAGTTCTTCTGTGATGACGTCCATCCTGAGCAGGAAGAGGAACGGGCTTAGAGCTGATCACTGGTGTACCCCAGCTGTGACATATATTGCTCCGGTTTGGCCATGTGGAGTGCGCATTGTTGTCGTGGAACCATCGTACATGTCCTCGACCAGGGAGATGCGTTGATCTGGAACGTTTCGTTCTCGGAGCGCTCTCCAGATGACTTGTCGCGGGAGGCTGAGTCTACGCTTTTCTCGATATTTCTCCATTTCTTGTCTGGCTATGAAGATGGCATCCGTTGTAGACCTCTTAGGTTGAAGCCGAACTGCCCTTCGCGACTAACTGCTTTCATAGTCCGCCGGCGCGCCGGTGGGCCAGCCGAGGTAGTGCTAGGGGGGAGGAGGGAGGCAGACGGTCGACGCGGTCGCGTCGCGCCCAAGCTCATTCGAAGGGCTGAAAACAAAGAAAAACCAGATCAAATACCAACCCTTGCCTCTGATTGGGAGCCGTTCCTACGAACGAGTTCTTCGTTAAGGAGCCTGTTGAAGTATTCCTTCCACCTAGACCTGACCTCGCCAGGCTTTTCAGGATTGCACCCTCGCTGTTCCTGACGGACTTCACTACCCCGGTATCCTGAGTGGCGCGATGACGCGCTTTCTTAAGGCGGAAGGCGAACCTCTCTCCCTCTCGGCTGTCAAGTTTACCATACGGCGTCCATTTCCGTGTTCTTTGTCCTCGCTACAGCAGCCTTGGTGAGCCTTCTTGAAGCTCTATAGGCAGTTAGGTCCTCTGGGGTTCGAGTCCTGTGTCAGCGTTTGCAGGCCGGTTTTTTCTGCCTCACAATTCGTTGTACTTCATCGTTCCAGAATCTGGCTTCCTTGTCCCATCGGGAACCACATCAAGTTTTTCCCAGCGTTTCCCTCGCACACTGTAAGATGACTTTTACAGCCTTGACTCAGATTTGCTGAATCGGTCCTTCGGGATCTGGAGGTCCAGCTTTCATTACCTTCTTTTTGAGGTCTTTTCCCAATCGGTGCAGTTTCCATTACCGGATCCTACGTTCCGTTTTTGTCCTCGATCTCTTGGGAACATCGATGGCTATGTCTGCTAGGAGAGGCCTGTGCTGAAGAGCCAGATCTTCCCCAGGCAGTACCTTGATGTCCTTTACAGTTTTGAGGGACGGTTTTCTTACTAGCACATGATTTATTCCCGCTCATTCCCCTCCACTGCTGCAGGTTACCTTCTGAGACTTCCTTTTCGCGAAGAAGGTGCTGCAGACTGCCTAGTCGTGAGCTAGAGCCGGGGCAATCTCTTCTTCTTCTTTTCTGACTCCTACACCTCTACCTCCATTGACTCTTCCCAGTCCCCTCCTTTCATTGTCGACATGCTCATTCAGATCACCACCTCCTATGGTTAGATAGTCCCCCTTCGGAAATGATCGGATGGCCTCGTCGAGGCTGAGATGGAACTCATCCTTCTCATAGACGCGGCAACCGGCTTGTGTTGCGTACACTGATATTATTGTCCAGAACTACTTCTTCTTAGTCTATCCTCACAGCCATGATCCCTCTCAGTGCAGACCTGAGCTTATACTCTTATCCACTCGGCTATTCCTGCCTCTCTTATTAGTCAGGTTCTATCTGTTATTATCACGTTCTGTCAAAAACCAATGACCCATCACTCCCTCATCATACATTATAGAGCTCATATCCGCTCGCTAACATAGAAGGCTATCGAATTTAGTGGGTATGATGCGCCCCGCAATCGACTCCACTTCAGAATCGTAGCAGCTGTTTGATTGCGTATGTGGCTTATACAATAGATGGCTGGGGTCAGCTGATGTACAATTCAGCAACCTCCCAGACGGGTCTGGTACTAATTAACCTGACTCTGGAATGATAGAAGATTGGTTTGGCGAAATCGGTTTCGTTTCGTTGACCGTGCGTGTGTAATAGTGTACCACTTGCCACTTTTGACCAAATAAGCATAAACATAGAGAAACAAATGCTAAAAATGAAGGAAACAGTGAACAGGTTGACAGCACAAAATTGCGTGTGAACAGAGGAATCAGAGGAAACTGAGTCTAAATCCTAAACGAAACAACTCGGTTTCCCTCTCAAAACCCTACTAGGCCGTGTGCTGCATGCTCACAACAACAGATCAACAACAGTTCAAGAGAAAGACTATATTAGCTCGTGTACCTGCAGCGCTAACACAAAATGATCGAATCGCACCAGATCTACCAGCAGAAGCAGATGAAACCACGCAAGACGTTAATTTTGAGTTGAAAACCGACGATTCGGAAAGTGAAGTAGATCGGCGGTGAGTAGTAGGATATCGCTGACTAGCAACGTGCCTTGCTGCTACAGTACTGGCGCATCCGATGTTGTATTCAATGCCCGCGCCTGGTAAAATCATTCGCAAGGGATGGAGGTGTTGATGGCAAGTGGCGCACACTTCACAATTATCGATTTCGATGATCGGATCCCCCCTCGGATCCGGCTAGGCTAAGCTTTCCACTACTTCGTGGTCGGATAATTTGTACCAGAGTCATTTCAGAGGTCAGAAACACGACTTGTACATTGGCTGGCCACCAAAGTCATTGTCGCATACGCATTCGAGACGCCACCACGATTTTGAATCTAAGCCGTATGCTGGGTTGCATCCCAGGAACGAATTGATTTACACTAAAGAACTCTATCTTTTGTATTTTTAGAGGGAAAAACAGGAAAGCACCATCGTCGGTGACCTAAATTAGGACACCCACGAACTCACATGATCCTCATGCACAGTCCTTAGCGCCGAACTTGCTCTGGCTACAGTCAATGATCAGATGATATTTTCCTATGAGATAGAAATGAAATAAAAATTAAGTAGCGCCTAAATTTCACCGACCAAGTACTGATAGCTTGTCGTTCTGGTAGTAAGCCCAGCCAAAACGTCCGGCAACGACTTCGCTTCCGTTTGAAACTGCCGAAAAGCAATCGAACCCGACCACTGGGAGGCGTGAATTATAGCACTTCTCATCACCATTCTAAAAAAGGCGAATAGCTAGCAGGTCAAAGCGTCACTAGAAAAGGTTGCTTCGTGACGACAACAGTTCAAAACGCGAAAAATCTGCCAGTCAAGCTTGAAAAGTTTAAAACTGCAGTCAAACAGAAAAATGCCATGCTACGCTCCACTATAAATGGTACGTGAGCCATTCAAAGATCTGACTAGCTCAGCTGATAATGGCTCATAAATGTGAACACAAGGTAAAGCCTTCCAGTAATAAAGAATCGACGGCGTATTAACGCACAGAAGAGCTACCTCTTTACACCTCTACAACTTCAAATTTTCGATCTCACATGATTTGATGTTCTTCGAGACTCTTACCGACTTCACAATTTAAACCTGGTTAATTAGTCAAGTTCCCAAAACATTGGCAGAGTTACGGTCACAAAATGTAGCACTCGAAGCAGCCGCTACTCAAAGGTTGGTTTTGTGTGCGTAGGCTTAAATGTGGTTTGGGGAATGCACCAGGTACTTCAAATCGAACGAGCAACATGATAACGAATTCATAAATGTACTACAGACGCACTGTTGGCCTTACGTTGATAGATGCTGTTGTCCTAGGAAAATGGGGTATTTTTACTCTCCGACTTGTCGCTTAACTAGTTTGACTACATTGTACAGTTCCCATTGTTGTGGTCTTTTATAGTTCAACAATTGGAGAAGAGGACAGTAACAAATTCTATTACTGCCTTTCTTTGTTTGAATTTCCGTATGTTGTGCAATCTTTTCTTCGCTTCAAATTATTCCTCTGCATTATTTTGTTACTTGCGCATCCGCATGTAAATAGAGCTTACGAGTAACCTTCGGATATTGATAAAAATGAAAAGAAGAGAGTTTAGACTTATAAATGGCTGTGAAGCAAGATAAGAAGCCATCAAAACAAAAAAGTCCCCTGACAGGAAGGCAGAAACCAAACAGGAAAAAGGTATCTTAGGTTTCGTTCGTTGTCAGTCACTGTCATGACCGAGATTTATAGGAAGGATTTAGTTGGAACACGTTAGTCATAATCAGCGCTTTACTTGCTGTGATATCATACTTCACGTATACGGAACTCATCAACCCCTCGCGCCATCTTCGCAAGATGATGCCACCAATCAGCGGCTTAAGCATTGATCGTGTAAGTTACATGTTTTTGCTTATATCGTTTCCTTATCTGTGGTTTACATTGTACTTGATAGTAGTACGGATTTAGAAGTAACAGAAGATGTTGCCTGTGTGGTCTAGGAACAGCTAGCTCTATAACAAGCTCCCAACTGTAGTTATACTTCGAACACGGGTCGGGCGGGACGCATCGAAAATTACCCTGGGCAGGGGAACGGTAACTTCAATGGGTGTATGGTGGCACACACCTTCATCAGGAGCGTTTCGATTCCGTCGTTGTCGTAGCAAGGTTACGCCGGCAAGTAGCTCGCGGCATGCCTACCACACGCACTCTGGATAGCGTTTCTATGCACTTATGAAACCTTCACTTTGAACTACTTTGCCGCGATGTTTGAATGCAACTTGGAGCGGGCCATTGGGTTGTACGCATATCATCGAGGGTGGGGGATGTGAGGTGCGCATCGCTCTTATCGTCGATGAAACTAGGTCATGCCGCAAACGTCACGCGGGACGCCGTCCACTGCGGTTTCGTTTGAGCCGTGGAAGGTACCGCGGTTTGGATTATTTTGCTGCTCGCGTCATATGAATACAACATCGCTGGTTCTGCACGGTCCCAGTAGGGAATCTTCCCCAACTACGGCGTGACTACCTCATTTCCTAATTCTTCTATTTTCTACGAAAAAAAAA
>UZAF01019764.1:0-10949 GCA_900617895.1 Haemonchus placei | reverse complement strand
GCCTGACTGACTCGAGGTGGCCAGCTGATGTATGAATCAGTGCTTTTATCTTCCCAGACGAGTCTGATACCAGTTAACCGGCTTGGGAGGAATAAAAGCTTGGTTGCCCTGAGCGGGTATCGGTCCGAGATTTGAACCCGTGACCATGCGTATGTGACAGTGGACCCCTTGCCACTACATCAGCCCTTCTTTTCTTCCGAGATATGGCCATTAGACTATGGCCGATAATCAGTCCCTTTCTGCTCTATGGTTTCGATGGCGTTCAACTTCAATGACAGAGAGGTATTAGTTGTAGCTGTAAGGAAAATGCCTTTGGTCAGTCAAAATCACCTGCCATCCCTCTGGAAGGAATCAGCGCTAGTGCAGCTCAATGGTCCCAGCCGCTTCTATGTTTCTCGGCTGAATTTTGGCTCAAAAGAGACTGTTTGAGTCTTTGGCTGGAAAGGGGTAGGGTGCATAAATGGATGAAAATGCTGAATGGATGGAAGAGCGTGTCCTTAACGTTCTAGGGCAGTTTATAGAATTCAGCGGCATGCAATGGATAAATTGCGCCATGGCTTCTGAGATAGGATTCTTTCTGTAAAGACCTGTGTCACAGTTTCCTATCCTTCTAGATGATTTCAATGGATAAAACTTATTTGGCTTTGGTAGGTATGTAGCCATAGCAGGCCTATCACCCGGAAATCTTGACGAAAAGCGGAAAGAACTTCGATGAGGATGAGAACAGTGGCTTCTAGTTGAACCGACACGCGATTTTGAATAGAAGCAAAGGGTTTGGCTCATAAAGGGCTCTATGTTTCCAGATATTGCACTTAATAGGCTATTTGATTTTGAGCTCGTATTGGTCAGAAAGAATAAGCAGCTTAGCGTTAAGCTATATCTTCGGATTGGCTCAACGCTAGCCAGCCTATCGCTGTCTGATCAATTTGAGCCTGAAAGTGGAGAGTTAATTAGATGCAACGTCTGAAACTGACGAGTCGTATATGATATGCGAGCCAATTAATTAAAGACACGAGTTTTTAATTTTGCATCATGCAAGGCGCATTCTACAAGGCTCTGCTAACTGACGATTGCTGAATGAGGCTGTCTTCTCCTGTGAGGCTGATTTTTCTGGATCAACTTAGTAAATTCCTAGTTTTCGACTTTTTTCACCCTGTGCCCGCAGTTCCGGAGTCATGATGGCGTCTTCCCAGAAGAAACTGAAAAGCATTGGAGAAACCAAAAACCGACTTTTCCCATCAATGCGAAATTAATCTAAAAAGGCTCAAAGACATGGAGACTCTGAAGACATTTGCAACGTGACATGTCACATTGATGAGAGATAAATGGCAGCTTCAAAGCAACTTTTGCTAATGCTGCTTTCGCCGTCATGTGTCTTGTTTTAAGCGGTTTTGAGCCGATTAATCCCGATTCAAATAAGATTTATTTACTTGCAAGGGAATCGGGGTTTACTACTTGACTACGAGCAGAAATAAAAGAGCAAAGGCTAGTCCAGAAACGATGAAGGAATGAAGAAAAGTAGCAAAAGCGTAAAGGAGGATTCCTCAAAAGGAAGCAAGAAGACTGCATTCTGGAGCTAATCAACTAGTTTATCGCTTGGCATGTCGAGTACATGGCGCATTCCGTAAAATTCTAAGTTTGTTATGCAACTGGTTCAGGCTACTATAGATCTCTGAGATTGAAGCATAGCTAAGTCAGAGTTTTCTATGGTCTATGAGAAAGATTGAAGCAATGTTCAACGAATGCCGTTGAATGAGCCATGCAGTCTTCTCGAGTTCAGAATTGTAAAGGTATTGGCATATGTGTTTAGTGAAGAATAGCTTCAAAGCTCTTCTCATGTGAAAGATCTTCTACAGAAAAAGTTAAGTGGCTAAAATTTCGGCTGTTCCCAAAAGATTTTTCCCATTTCTGTCTGATTGTGAGTGCATCGGCGCCTGTAGCTTCTGAGCCACATTCGTCCCATTCCTGATTTAACAGTTCTGGTTACTGAAAAAGGAAAAGCCATTCTCAGAAGCAGCCACAGCCATGGAAACTTAGCTGTTGGGCCCTCGGAATTTTTTTTCGACGAATATTTGATTTCTTGTTTTTTTGGTCTTTCCTGGCTTTGCCCCCTCACAATGATTTTATCATACAAAAGTTAAAAAATGGTTTTAGTGGTTTCTTTCACTGATAGAAGGCAGCTTCCCTTGTTTTCTATAGTTGAACAAACATTGTTTTATTTATCTGGATTGTTTACCGTGTTTTGCTCGTGAAAAACAACACACCATATTGTTGTCCACGCAAAGGCAAACGACTAATTTCAATTTCATTTGAAGGTTTTCGCAATTTCGTGCCGATTCGGTTCTGTTCAAGACCCGGCTACCACCGGACAAGCAGAAATGCTTCCGATTCGTTTGAATGGATTGCGAAAGAGAGCTGCTGGTTTGGCTGCCCATAGCTAACCGTTGTTATTATCGAAATAGTTTGTTTCTTTTTTTGTGGCTTGCAATTAGTCTGTGATCCTTTCTGTGAATGGCCGGGAACTGTAAGATTATAATTTTCTTCGTTTTTAACCAACTTTCCTTTTAGCCATTGGTTTTTCCCTCATCTCATGACTATAATACTGTATCATTGCACACTATTATAAGTTGCGTCGTCATAGTGAAGAGAGCGGCATCATCGTCGTCGCCGTCGTTTTTTTCTGCCGTGGCGACGGTCGAAAAGTGCATTTTTGCTTAGTCACCCTCATAGACTCTTTCGCATTTCACTGGTGCTGTACCATTTAGTTTTTTTTTGATTTTTTTGTAAGAATTTTCCTATTTGGGAAAAATGGCCTTGGGGCCTAGAAAGGCTTTCTTGGAACGGTTTTCTTGCATGTCTTTGGGGTACATTGGGCACAATGTCTCAGTACCATCCGACTAATGTGCCTATGCTATCCCTCAGAATACCTCAGTAGAGACCGGAATGTAGGGTATCTGAGGCTCAGTGATAGAGTGCATAGTGATTTTTTGGAAGTAATTTTTTTAATCTGGAAAAAGGGAGAAATATAAGTGACAAATGCGGAAGGGGGAGAGGGCACAAAATTTTGTTCAAAAATCTCAAATTGACCTTAACACTTGAATCTTTCGAGTGGAATTGAATCCTCTTCTTCCTTGTAGCCCAGTTTTTGCATCACTTATTTACCAGATTGTAAAATCGTAAAAAAATAACAGCAAAACCTAGTTCCTTACATTTTTGAGCATTGTAAGGATTGTTCAATAGGTGATGAAGTACATCGGTTGAAAAATAGCTCGCTACAAATTTTTATGGTTCTTCACAGGTCCCATGAGCATGTCTACCTCTGTGGGAGCTCCTACGACATGCAAAAAATCGTTCCAGGGAAGCTTCCGATTACCTAGCCTGCCTTTGAGCATGGGTTACTAGCATGTTGAGTGAAAGTAATTCTATACTAAGCATGTTTGTAATAGTATCTGAGTAATTGTATGGTTCTATGCTGTCATTGTTGTACAAAAAATGTGTTGTTGCTCACCCACATATACGACTCCAATGTTACAAGTTTGTCCCAGATTCACATTAAGTATTCCCCGTTTTGTTTGGGTCTCAATGCTTGCTCCCCAGTGGTGCTTTAATCTTTCCATCTTCACAGATTGTCCATCTTTGTCGTTCGTTTGCTCAGAACTTATCGATAAAGCGGTTGTGCGCGTCCGTGGTGTTGCCATGTGAATCAAGCTGCTCATTCATCAGTTCAGATCTCTGGAGAATCCTTAACGCTGTGACGTAAGTTTTCAGTTATACCCAGAAGCATCTTTACTGGGAATCATGTCAGTGCTTTCAAGAATTTGATGGATAGTGACTGAAAAACTGGACTTACTTTCGGGGCCATGAATTTTCCCAGTATATCCAGAAGCCGTACCCAGGATGATTTTGGTTCGGCTTCGTCATGGAGACTCCGACCCAATCGGAAGATTGCCTGAGTGGATGCTGTTTTCCAATTTCGGAGAACTTCCGCAGCCCACATTCGGTCATTGAACACCATGGAAAACAGCTTGCCTCTCAAGGTCTCTGAGGAACTCACTGCCCATTTCGTGGTGCCTACCTATCCATCCCAAATCGGTTAAGGCCGTCAGGGCGCCCTTCACTGGGTCCTCGCGCACTGAACGAAATACCGCCCGACTCTTTCAACTAGTCCCTTCTGTTGAAGCTGATTTGAATGGAGAGGGCGCAGCTTTTCTCGACTAACCAACGTGACTTCCCACACTACCCTTAGAGCCCAACATGCTCGTCTATTCCATGGACGGACACCCTGGACGAAGTACTAATGCGCGCGACACGTCGAAAATCGAGCACCCACACACCCACAAGGCGGCAGCGGACGCTGCACTGGCCCGTGGCATGGGCATGCTATTGGATTAATGCATTCCGATTCTCGACGAAGAGTGCCTCGTCTTTTCCATTACATCTCCTCCTCTCCTTCTCCAACTTCTTTACAGTTGTGCTGTTCCCAGGCAGCAACACCGATCCGACCTTCTGTCGAATGCGTTGTGACCCGAAGATGCCGCTCAGGTAAGTAAGTATTTCTGGGAAGTCTCGAATCAGCTGGAGGGAGGGACTGAGTGGATTCTGGGCGATGACCGTGGGGGCGGGGCTGACTGCGGTCAAACGCGCTGTAAGCTTCCAAAGGCGGCTCGCCGCCGCCTTCGCAGCAGCAGCTCGCCTAGAGCTCTTTCATCAGATGTCGCTGTTTTCGTCTGACTACTCGCCGTACTATAATCTTATGGGATTCCCGCTCACAAAGAATCTCTGGGTGAGTTTTTCTACTTGTGTGAGCTGTATTCCCAGAAACGGCTAGAATAGGTCGAGATTTCAAAAGTGTAACGGGGTATTTCAAAAGTATATTCCTGTGTGCTTGCTATTTTCAATGTGGTTCAGATCCCTGCTGCCATAACACGCTCGGTTGAGGGTCTAAACTGGGTAAGTTCTTGCCAGATTCGAGTGAAACGAATCAGTCTCTCGTCTTCCTCGATTATCGCCCACTCATGGCCGCTTCGGCGCTCCGTTTGGCTGCGTACACAACGCCTTGTTCGGCAGTTTAACTGCGTATCAGATGCGGCTGGCACACATCGATTCGCGGCGGCGCGCGTTATGGCCACACAGAGCTCATCATTATGCACCCACGGCAAGATGAGGAGAGGCACACTGCAGAGGAGGCAGGCTGGCTGGTCGGTCGGTTCGTCGTCGTCGTCGTCGTCGTCGTGGTCGGTTAGCGGGTCATTCGGCCAAGACCAAGAGTTCGTGGCTCTTCATCCGCCTGTCATCATGATCCTTCCCATCAGTCTTTCTGTCGCGGACAGCTAGCTGCCTATTCCTATTCCGCAACCGACAACGAGGAAGTGATAATGGTGATGGTCCTCAGCTGTCGGTGAACAGCAGGTAATTGCGGTTCATCGCGCACGGCTGCGGGTGGGCATGACGCGTGAGGTCCGGGACGCGTAACCAGTTTGCGCAATGTCCGACACTCTGCGTCGCGCTCGAGTGCTGCATTACGTCGCGCGGCGCGCCCGATCCTCATCGTCATTTGCCACCACGGCCGCGCCACTGCTCAGCGACGACGACACCTCGCGCCTCGTCGGCGGCCCTGGGCAGGCGCTTCTGAAGCAGAAATCAGCCGTCATTTGAGAGCCTCTCCGCTCCTCATACTTTCCTAATTGTATCGATTTCACTCTCTCACACAAGCTCAGCCGCTCATCGATCCAGGTGCACTCAAGCGCAGGCGGCCACCGTCAGCGCCACTGCGCTGATGACGACGAGCCGGCTGCGGCAATCGTGTTCCGCCTCGTCTCCTCTAGAAGATCATGTCGGTTGGGCGCTCAGCTGAGAGTCTCCGATGTCTGGTCGTAATTCGTGGGGTATGTTAGTGTGCTTGTGTGTATGTGTATGAGTAAAGGTGCGAAATGTGTCGCGTCAATGGTGTAATTGCAGGGCAAACACGACACGACGACAACGCGGTTCGCCGTCGGGCGCCCCGATCGAGGCCTTTCTATGGGCGACAATGGAGAAGGGCACAGGCCGAAAACAACAACCACCAGTACAGGTACGTACGTTTCACAGTTTTCTCCCTAACTGACAGACAGAGCAGGAGTGAGTAGCTGCTGGCTAACGCGAGTTGTTGGTGCTTAAACAGAACCCGGTTCGTTGGTTATTTGCTGTAACCGGAAACTACTGCGGGGCGCTGCTCACTCAACTAAATGCTTTTCGGTAACAATGGCTGCTATTCTGTGTGGGTGCGTGAGAGGGTTGGGTGTTCGTTAGATCAGATTTCACCCAATGGGTAAACTAGTTCTCCATATTCTACCCCTCACAGGTTCTCAAATGCCCATTCGATTCGTCCCACACTTCTTCCCTTGTTTTCATTTTTTTTACCGTAGAACTTGGTTTAGTTGTCCCAATAGGGTAATTGTCGGACTTTTTCGTCCTTTTCAGTGAGATACAGTTTGAGATATGACCTCAGTTAGCGCGGAATCATGGCTGAGGCTCACGTTGCGAAATAATCGGGATAATCCGGAAACATCGCCCGCATCAGTGCTCTCGTCGCCATCGAGGATAATCCCCGAGAAGGCTCACAAATGGGCAAAACTGCCTAAGTATTGACATGATATAGCCAGAAATCGATAATCCTCGAAGAGAAGGAGACGTCGGTAGAGGGCACTTGAAATTTTCTTCCCATCGGGTTCTTTTCAAAGACATTTCTACACTTGGTCTTAAGTGTCTATAGTTGGATTGGGCACCCACTTGATCCTCTTATTCATTACGGCGCTTTCAGTGACAGCCCTCTATGACTGGTTTCGGCACAGTTTCCCTCCTCTGTCTCACGCCACTAATCGACTGAATCCAGTTGATCGCCAAAAATTGAGATTACTTGGATTGGAACTGGCTATATATGGTAGTTTCCATTGGAAGGGAGAACTAGGGGAAGCTTTTATCAAGCACAAGAGCCCCTTGAAGGTGATCTTTCAGGAACCATAAGTGGCTTTACCGTTAACCCATTCCATATTACAGCTGGTTACATATCTTCAATGGGACGAGATTTCCGATAGAGCTCATTACGTCTCTGGCTCAACCCAAGTCCTTTGGCTAGTCTTTCCTCGTTTGACTGGGCTTGGGTACCTTAACTGATTGTTTGGAGTGTTCATAGGCTCGAATGCGGATTGTAATAAGCGCATAGCCGTTGTCGGGCTGTAACAATATGAGTTAAGTGTACGTCGTAAAACATTCACCAGTCCAACTATGGAGATAGAGAGAGAGTATGGCAGCCAGCAGGGCCCAGCCAGCCAGCCGGCCGGCCAGCCAGTCAGTCAGTCAGTCAGGCGGCTATTCGCGCTCTAATTGGCATCCAATGAACTCCTCGTAAACCTAGCGTCGAAATTGCTGCGGCGCACGGTAATTGCTGGTCGCAGTGCGTGCACACGCCATCACCGCCTCCGCCGTTGTCGCGGCCTCGCCAGCACAGCCCGCCCCGTCCCCATCCCCCTCTATGCCAAGTTCGAATTCGAAACGCGACCCATGCCGACGACCCTGATGATGGTGGTCGTGGTGGTGGTGGTGGCGGCGGCGGCAGCTAACCACGCTATCTGATAGGGCCTCTCTGTTGGCCAAGCCATCTACGTGCTCGGCCTGTTTGCTCGAGCTGGCTGCCCTTGCCTGCCTCAAATCGGCCGCCTCCCATCTTTGCCACTCTCATGCGTATTCAATGGCTGAAATCCGAAACAGGCGTGGTATTCTGTTTCCACTTCGTCATTTCACTCGGATCTGGCTGCCCGGCTAAAGGTCATCCTATCCGTTGGCATGTCCCCGTCTATGCCAAGTTCGATTTGGAGCAAGTAAGGCTGCTGTTTTATTCGAGATTCAATTGACTGATAATTCCGATTTTGAATAAAATCAACACTCCGCTTAATGGACACATTCAGGCTCCCTTAACGTCTAGACCACAGAGTAGAGCTAGTCAGCGTCCATTAAGCGGAGTATTGGTCCTCTGCAAGTTATGCTATGGGGGTAGGGCCAAATCGAGGTAGGGACCACTACCCTGTCAGCTTTCTTTTCCAGTAATCTCCAGCAAAAATATGTTAGACCTGTATGAAGTGGAGGGTCTTATAGCGGGCGGCTACATAACCGAGGTTTCCATTACAGCTTCGAGTAGTTCAGGTAGTTTGAAGCGAGTCTGGTCCATAAGGGAACTGCTTCGTTTCTTCCGATGTTTCCGTTTCTTATCCCAGATAAGCTCGTGAGATACGATTATTTGAAATAGGCTTTGATAATCCGGAAGCTTTCAGCTTTCCGAGAGGTTCCATTTCTTTTGAGGGTCTAAAACCAGGTCGAGTCGCGATCAGCCCTTTCTTTGTGTGCTGGTAGTGTCTAGAATGTTCTATCAGTAACCTCAGGTAACCTTATGCGTCTGCTCCTTCCCTAACCCCCTTCCCCCACCTCCCCTGATAGTCTGAGGTGATACAATCTTTTCTACCGAAGCTGAATTTAATAAAAATTGCCAAATATCCGTTTAGGTATGTATGGAAAAACGTCAGAGCCATTGTTGACCTCGCCTCTCAACTCATCTCATGATAGCCTCGGAATTCCTCGATGGAGAAAATGGCTATGAGAACTGAATTAACACTTTCTCACCACACTTGTTCATGTGTAAATGCCGCGAGAAATACTCGATTAACTCGTTTGCCACACCTCCTACTCCTCCTCTTACTCCTCCCATTTCTTTTGCCATTCATCTCATCCCATGCTCCTGCTCCTGCTCAACCCCTCTCTTCCTATCTACCCTATAAGGATGGTCCATCCCGCCTGACACTTGACTCAAACCTCATTCAATGAAGGTGAGCAAAGTCTCAGGTGTGGCGGCCTATCCCAAATCTTTGGCCCCTACCTAAACCTTCTTATAGTGCTCTGTTTTGGTGAACATAGGTAGTTGAGAATATTCTGGTAAAAAATGTAATAAAGACTTTGGAAAAGTGGTGAGTGGTGGCCTACCAACGAAAGCACAGTGGCTAAAGGCGCCGCCGCATTGAACGCGGCCACCAGTTCCAATCCAACATGTGACCAATGGCACACTGTAAAATTATGGAGTAAGTTAATGTGCTAGGTAGCTTCGGATGAATCGGAACATGGCATTTGTCAATGATAAACTGCACAAATAAATAAACACATGGTTCTATCGCCTATTAATCGTATTCACAAATCTTCTCCTAGGTAGAAGACATGGCTTATCCCAAAGTCGCAATTTCGGCTAACCTGTTACATTTGACCATGAATTTTCTTAATACATTTAAGTTTGACGTTTGTTTGTTCGTATTTAATCTTACATTGTAATTGAACCGAATGAAAGCATTGATAGCTCAATGGTAAGAGGCGCCGTTGCTGCTTACATACGATTAAGTGGATGGCGAGTTCAAGTTACGGCACGAACAACTGGACAGTTTAATGTCATTAGAAGTCGTTCATGTTGTGATACAATTCATCAACGTAAAGTATCAACTAATCTGTGAAAAAGGCTAATGTAATATAATACGGTATAATGAGTGGTAAAGAAATATAATAATGAATAGTAATGGTTGCAATATGATAAATTTTGCGATATAAAATAGTAATGAGATCAAAGTCGCTATAAAAGCTAATAAAAATACAAAAGAAGTTGGTCTTTTAAATGCAAAGAATGAATATCGATTGATAGACAGTAACATCGGCGAAGCAATAATAGAACAGCCAAAACAAACTTTGTTCCATTCAAATTCACCACGAAGGATACGATGTCGTGCAGCCGTTGGCGACGTCGCGTGCGAAGTCCGTCATTGAACTTTTCGCAATGAGGCTGTAAAGTAGCGGATATTGCGTTTTTGCTTCCCCTTTATTCCTCCTCCTTCGGCATCCTCATCCTAAATGATCGTCGTCCAACTAGGACGAAGTTTTAATGGCCGTTATAGACAGGAAAGGGTTCGTCAACGACCGAGGTTAATGATAGAGGACGTCGTGTTCAAATAGAAAACGAGTATCAGGATTTTAGAATTCGAAACAACAGAAAATATTCAAAGGTTACTATGGTACTTCGAAGTCCCTGTTTTTAAGCAAATTTGTCGCCGTGGCAGAAGGCGGCGCTGTCGCCTTCACGACGTGCGGAACGAACCCTATCTACACCTGAGTCTCCTGTCTCTCCAAAATCTAAAAATAGAAAGGGACTTGGTAAAGAACGGTTCAAATCGAAATCAAGTATCTAACAAACCATCTTTGGCATTGTAAGCCATCCAATCGAAACGGTAGTGCTATACGACAGTAAAATGCATGGCGCATCTGGAAGAAATAATGGAGTAACAGTTTTATATGCACCTTACTTTGTTTATTTTCTTTATGAACGGAGCAGGTGAGTGGTGAGTTTCTCTGATTTTGAGGTAGGATCAATCACATTTCGTGGCTGAAGACGATATCCTGCAGCAGAGTTTACAGTTTACTGTTGTTTTGAAAATGAACTAATAAATATTGACATGGCAGTACGCAAATATTTTTCCTGAATACGATTGAATCTTGAACGAGGTAAACAAATGGTGTGAACGGCGATTTCTGTGGATAACTCGATGGAAATTTAGTTATAGAGAGAGGACAAAGGGTGATGAAGAGGAACGAGAAGAAATGACTCCGAAGGCTTTAGGGTAAAAAAAACTAGTAATATTATTCATTAGTATCAAAGAGAGAATAAAAAAAACAATTTCGTAATATTAAACCTACCACAACAACCCACACCTTATACGGCGCTTTGAAATGATTTTTCTCAACGGGGTGGCAGTTTGATCTATTTTACCCGATTCACCCATATTCGCAGACGGCATGAACTTCGCTGAAGTATTGTCACCATCCAGGGCCCCTGAAGTGCTGCAGCCATTTGGGACCACGGAAGGCTAAGGACCAACCCTGAAGAGCAT
>UZAF01019763.1:10655-21795 GCA_900617895.1 Haemonchus placei | reverse complement strand
CCCCCTCATAGCATGCTAATTGATTCCTATCATCCCTTTTGCACAATAGCCAACGCCCTCCCACGTCTAGTTTATTGCATCAAGCGCTCATTCAGACCATCCTATTCTTTTGCATAAATTCAATTGTCTAAAAGAAGAGGCCTTCCTGCCCACTCTGAATCAACTGCTGATATTCACATGCTGGTCGAAAGATAGAATGTGACAAAATGCCGCTACGAATGAGTAGAATCTTTGATACAAGTGCCTCCGAAGTCTTCTTGTCGTCTTCTCTCCCTAGCTGGGGAAAACTTCTGGATTCCAATCCAGTGGTTATCCACTTCCCTTCTGAACTACATACTCTGCACAACATCTTTCAATGGAGGTACACGGCCTGAAGGCTCCGCTTCATGACCACGAATATCTCATACTGATTTATGGCAGGCACTCTGTGACCTCTGCAAACTGCCTTTTTTATGGAACATGTTCCGCTGTTGTCATGAATGATGAGCCTTGAAGTTGGTCACTGTCTTTCCCTCAGCCAGCGGATTATCGGCGACTCTTGACTAGGCCATACAATTTACATTCTTCCTCATTCCAAGCAATAAGAGGCACAATACGGCAGTTTTTCCGCTGCCTCCAGGTCCTTCAATGAAAGTGTTGGTGATTAACATGGAGTGTTGGTATGGTAGGTGTTGGTATGAGGAACTGTCATCATCAGTTTCCTTCGTATGCTGTTCGTTGACATGCTCGACTTCCGTGGAGTCCTCTTCCCTTAGTTGCACAATTTTGTGACTAGGAGATGGACTGATCGTGCTCATGAGGTCAATACCGCAAACGATCACCCTGTCTATGAAGCCGTAGTAGGCCCGCACAGCGGCATTTTCGCTTGCTCAAGCCTTGATTACCGCAGCTTTTTATTGATAACCTGAATCTATCCCAGTACAAGCAGAAAGAATTACCGGGAAAACATCGAAGTTGCGCTGAAATGTGAAACATCGACGGCTCGATCGAACAGCTTCAGCAGGGAGAATCACCACTTATTGATACAGGAGCCTTGGAAGCATTTTTATTCTAACTTACGAACGCTGGATCCTCCTGCTCCTCTTATAATTGGAAGAGGACTTGGAGACTGTACCATTTCACATCTGAAGGACACATCTCAAGCTTACATGTTTCCAATTCGACGACTCTGTCTCAGTCTCATCTTCCTTATCCTTGCCCGTTGTTTAAAGAAGAGTTTGAGCAGTTGGCAAAGCAGTGTGTGATGCATTCCTGTCAACTATTCAACGAACTGGTCGGCCTTCTGCACCTCCTCGAGATGTAAAATCGTAATGGTCTGAGATAAAAACTTGTGATCTATAGACGATATGTGATTTGGTCGACGACGGTATGTGAACTTGATCAGAGATTCAGCTGCTAATTCTTATCTTCTGGACCTCCTCCCAAGTGTTACTACCTCAGTTTGCGGCGACTCTCCACACCATCTCATCATTAGTTATACTATGTAGTTCGGACGGACAAACCCACGGACGTACCGTCAAACCGAAAAAATGATCGATCCATCAAGTTACGGCTTTCCATTTGAAAATAATAATTTTCAAACTAGTGCCATCACAAAATGCCGGACTTTTTTTTGAGACTTCTTCTTAATAATAAAAACATAAAAAACATAAATTATCTAGAAAAAAAGTCGTAAAGGAAGCCCGGCATTCAATATTCGCAGTCAGAGTCAGCGTGTGATGTCCAAAAAAATTAATGATGAAAGAACTAAACAAAAAAATAATAAATAAATAAATATAAAAGTTGGAAACAACGGAAAACGCTTCCCCCGTTGTAGTCCACACTCACCCTGTCGTGAACCACGGTAAGAATAGTATATTCCAAACCTCCGCATGAAGAACAGTCAAGGTTCAACAAAGTTGTGACATCATACCTGGAATCGATTCGAAGGGACCCGTGGAAGTGGATTCTCCGGTGGTAATAGCTTTTCCAATTCAGCTGCATCTGGCTTGTCCATATTGCTGGGCTGTTGAGATGTTTGTAGGTTTTAGAACATTACCTCAAGACTGAAATTGAAAGACTATAACCAAGTCGATGGCAAACAAGACGATAGCCGAATTAATCACGCCTAGCTCATTTCTGATGGGCAATTCGTTACCCAAAATTATTACCATGCAATTGACGAGCGGACAATAACAATCAGATACGGTAGAGACGATGTGAATGTGACAAATCAAGAATAATACTGAGATATAATAGANAAGGACAATTAGGATGGTAAAAACATAATAACATGGCTACAAGTACAATTATAACCTGAACCTATGACTAATTAAACTCTAGCGGTTCTTAGTAAGCACGTTTCAGATATGGTTGCGCTCTAAACATAACTCGTCAGTGACTAATGCAAGTTATTTTGGTCCCCATGTTCCCCACACGGATGTATGTAGGTGAGAAACATTTTTTGTCAGGCCGATTTTCCTTAAAAATTAAGAACAGCAATTTCCGGATCGGCATGGCACGATATTTTCATGGTCATCATTTTTGAGACATTTTTGAGAACAAAAAAAACTTTTCAAGTACGCGAAAAAAGTGAGAAAATTAGAAAAACACTCTTCACAAACCCCGCACACTTTACAGACCTGTCCCTACATAATTTAGAAGTTGAACACGATTAGGCATTTTCCTATTCTTGCTAGGTTGCAAAGAACCAAGAAGAAACTTTTTTCGTTCCGATGGGATTGTTATCAGATAATTCTGCGAGCAAGGAATCCCAAATTCTATTACTGTAGAAGAAGGCGGAGTTTCACACGATTCGAACCATTTTTAAACAACCTTTTCCAAGCAAAGTCAAGTGTGAAAGGGACACGGTCAGGGATCAGGAACTTAGGATGAATCAAGGTTGATCAGCCCCAACTTTCTCATGCGACGTTCTTTCCACGAACCCCGCCCTTCACCTTCGCTGCACTTTAAAAGAAAGCCAGACGCTGTTCAGAAAATTTCACTCCTGGCTGATCGTTTTTCGATGCGGCTCTTAAAATGATGAAGATGCATTGCCCTTGTTATCAGGACCCCAACAAATTTACAAATACGGAAAAAAACTCGTATTTGCACAATGCCTCTGAAATCACATTTCCAGAACAGCTCATGAACAAGACGACACTCCCTAACAGTGACAAATTCACCTATCCCGAGGTTCAATTAAAAAGGCCCCCTACTAGAATCGAGTTACAACTTTCCCATTTGCATGACAATAGATTTGTTCGTAATGGATTCAAAAAAGATGAAAGAAAGTTTTTTGAGAATTCCGATTGAATTCCCTCAGCAGAAATCAGTCACAAAAATAACAACACCATTCACACGGATACTGTAATCATTAATTATGTATTCACCAAAAAAAGATTCCTACAAAAATTCGAAATTCAAGGAAGAATAAGAAAAATGACAGATCAAAGTCTCGCTGTTGCACTACTGAGAAAACATGGTGAAGCAAAGATAAGCCAGTGGCCATTACCACTATTATGATAAGGGGATTATCTGCATGGCCACATATTCTATGCCGCCAGAGAATCTCAGTATTAGGCAGACAAGTAAGTAACTGAGTATTTTTCAGGTAAATCAAACATTTATTCTAAGAAGTAATCCCCTTTTTTGCAGCGAAACGACTCAAATTTATGAACCAAAGACCTAGGTACTGTAAGGTCACTGCATGCTTTTGCAAATATTTCTTTTGATGTATAGAAGGTGACCATCTTTGCCCATTACTAAGTAGTCAACCAAACATTTGTGAATTCGAACCCTCTTCATTCGTTATTAGTGAAGAGCCTTTCATGGAAATACTAATTTGATTATATGTATGTACTGTCGACTCTTCTCTCTTCTCCCAATAGCCTTTACACAATCATTTGAAAAAGAGGGAATTTAATGCAAGTGACTGTTCGAAGTTCCTCTTTTTCACAGGAACTTTACATAAATTACACGAAAGTGGTATGTTCACCTTGTGCATTACTTCAGTAAATGACCTTTCATCAGCTCAAATAACATTCCCTGTTCTAAACCAAAAGACGAATCTAATTCGTGATAACTAAAAACTACCACATTCCGAAACTCGTTGATCAATTCCAGAGTTATTTTGGATCAGAAACAACCTATCGTTCGGTTGCTCGCTGTCCTTCGAAAATATTGGAACTTAACAAAAAATTAAATGATCCATCTCATCGACTGACTGATCAGTAAAGGTACCCAAATAATGAATGATAGATTACAGAAATAAATTAAGAATTGGGTGAAAACAAAAAATCAGTTTTCAAATTTGGCCTTAAAAATTACTACGATACTAAACGAACATCAGGTACGTGGCGCATCTCGGAAGANGAGCACCCTTACTAAATCCTAGATAAACAGGTGAATCGGAACCAAACACCTATCGTCCTTCTACTTTTTGAAAGCTATGAAAGGAGACTACCTATTTTTATAAGAACTCATAGAAAAAATCTATGAGTTAATCTATGAGTACCAAATTATCTTCAAAACGCCCAGTTTCATATTTTCTAAAAATCCAGTTCACTGTAGAAAATTCATATCAAATTTTAGGTGAAACATTGCTAAGCTGCTGTTTTTAGGATTAATTTAAAACTAAACGACAAACTTTGATAATTAAAAGAAAAATCGGCAAGAACGCAATCAACAGCACAATAAAGAGCAAGATGAATATAAAAAATCCGAGAAAAACATAAGACAACTTCGGTGAGGCGTCATTGAGACACATTGAACACATATTTTTTCTACAGGTGAAATTGTAATTAAATAACGAATTGTTGAAAGCAGGACAGGTGTAACTAAAGACGTCTAGTCGTATCAGCAGCAGCTATGCGCTTTGCTCAGGCAATCAAGCAAAGTAGCACTTTCGTAAGCGCCATAATTCCTCGAAAACTCATGAATATTAGTGGCTGAGCTTGTGAAACAGTGAAGAAATAGATTATCGACTTAGACATAACCGCAGCCTACTGCAAAACAATTTTGTTGGTTGCTAAAGGTGTGGCAATGGTCAATGAAAGCTTTGGAAACGGAACTCATGCAATGTGCATGACTCAGCGTATATTTCCTTACAGTAACCTGGCGATGTTTGCTCTTTTCGGGCATACCCAATATCGTCACCCACGACTTTTTGCAAAAGCAGCAAAAGGTCATTTGGAAAAAACCTCAAGGCGAGGCTTCCGCTACATCTAGCGTATTCAAGTCGTGGGGATGACTGAGGGTATAGGAGCCAAGACAGACTATGAAAAATCAGAGCAACTAATTCACGCCATGTAGTGCACCACACATTCCACACTCAATCATATTCGTAGTTGACTTCACACGGGTCTCTAAGTAGCTTTCTGGTGCCATTAGATGTTACAGTCGCCGGAAAATAAAACAAAACCTTAGCAGTGAAGGACCCCTCTGGAAGCCCAATTCTACTGCAAAAGAAGATGGGAAGACGGCAAATGAGAAAAATATCTAAGAAAACGTGGAAATCCTCACAGCATGAGCCACGCATCGAAGAAAACTGGTAGTTACCGAAAGGCAGAAACCAAACACCATACATTTGGAAAAAAGAGATTAAAGGAGATTCAATGAACGTCGGGAACAAGAACAAACAATTTTCTAGAATTTCAAGGAATACGATTCATCGGAAGCACTGAGTAGAACCGAATCGCTTCCAGGCCCTTGAAAACGACTACTTGTTTGAAATGTCGACCACATAAAATGGTTCCTACCATAACAAACCTAAGCGAAACACTAAGCAACTGTTGGAATCCGTCTGCAGATTCATTATGAGAAGCAATTACAAAACTGTAAGCTTGAAAAATCATGATATTCGATAATGCATAAGAAATATTCCCCTTACAGGAAATTCCTTTCAGACACCTCTGATTTGAGAGTAGCAACCAGTTAGAAGCAAGAAACTCAATAGTATGAAGTTTGTTTCACCATATTGCACTCTCCATGGAGGCAATTTTTCAAAGTCACTGAATGCAGTGAAATACAACAAGACAGAGAACATTTACGTCAATGTTATCAATATTCTTCAGCTTTTCTAATATTCTTCCGGCCTAGTGTTTTTTCTGAGGCCTCATGAGACATAAGACTGAGGATAAAGTCTTTTGAAATCAATCAATCCCGTTTCTATAGTGGCCAGCTGATGTTCAAGCCTATTCGTTTACCCTCCCGCACGAGTTTGGTACCAATTAGGTAACCCTTAAGGAATGGTCTTGGCTGGTCCAACCGTTCAACTATCCAGGATTCCATCCCCGGGCTATTTATGTGATAGTGCTCCTTTTGCCACTACACCCCCTCGCTTAGGAAAGGCTATTAAGACTGGAAATTATCATGCAGTGACTAACAAGAAAAAAGAAATGGAAGGCTCGGATTGGTTACGTCATTGTTTGATTCATTTCAAAAGAAAAAAGGAAAGCTGGTAGAGCAATGACAAGCTTTGCGCAATGGATGGAACAATACAAGCAACAAAAAAAGGTGAAAAATGAATTTCATCTATTTTAGAAAGTTCGCAGCAGCGGCTCCAGCCCCGAGGGAATCTGTCGCTGCAACTCAGTACGTACAAATTTATAGACAATAGAATGAAGTAAAAAGTTCAAAGCTACATTTCAGAGCGACATCCACACTAGCATGAGCCAAGCGTAAAAAAAACTGATAAGTTAACCCGAACTAAACGGAAGGCCGAGACCAGAATGCATGTGAGAGCACAGAGGACGAACAAAGATTGGAATTGATTGATCGAATGATGGAAACAAAAGCAAGCAGTTTCTAGAAATTCAAAAAACAGGAAACACCGGCACTCTGGAGCCATCCCTACAGGAAAATCGAAAAAGTTGTTCGCTGGTTTTGCATATGTAGATAATTTTGTCATACTCCTTATATTCTAGATTATCGTTGTATTTATAAGAAAGAAAAAGAAATAAACAACCAAATGGGTACAAATGATGCAGTGGCAAATGGCGCACTACCACACATGCGTGGTACAAAGATTGCATCCCGGATTGATAACCGCCGAGGCAAATCTGGCCTGTCTTCCCTCCGAGGTCTTCTACTCGGTAATGGACATGTCTAGGAGAATAAAAGCAGTGGCTTGTACATAGGGTGGCCCTCCAAGTCGTTGTATGAGCTTTATGACGAGACGCCACTACTTAGAGGGATTTCATGGAGGGGTGCTCCCAGGAGCAATTCATTGAGCCGAAGACCAGAATTTTCAAATGATCAAAGTATTCTCTCAATGACGTCATTGCAATTCTGAGCTTATCTTGCCCTGGGTGACCTCCTACCACCACTCAGCCAAAATAGAGCATTATATCTGTGAAAGGAAGAACCATGACCATGCTAAGGAAATAAAGAACATAGTAAATTTGAAGGATTTCTGCGTAACAAATAATCGAAATCATCAAAATAGGAACCTTGACTCTGATTTAGATAGGGAGGACGATCAAAGTGCAGTTGAATGGAACTGTAGGAAGATAGGAAGATATGACCATCGGTAGGCCTATATATCACTTGACGGTTATGGAGAGAATAAATTTCTTCTGACGCAGTTCCACGGAATATTCGAAATCTTTTTGCAATCAGACGTCGAATGGGCGTTGTCTGTATTCCAACTGGTCTGTCTTCGCTCAACCCATATCACTATTCAAACGAAAAAGAAAACAGTGAAAGTCAGTGGATACGATAAAAGGGTCTAAAAGAGGTATGTAAAACCTCGGATAGAGAAAATCCCATGTAGTTTAATAAATAATTATTAGCTTGGAACGCTCTCGCCTCAAGCAATTATGTCTCACTCTACTCCAGAGAAATTGAAAACCGTAACATTGACAGTAGCGATTCCTACTGTTTAAACCTTACTCTTTAACCTATGGTAGTATGGATGTTCGTTCAGTTGGGAGGAAAGCGAGGTATCTGTGAAGCGTTTGCGTTGCAAATGACGTCTTAAAAGTGCAATAGTCTGGTCGTAAAGCTGTAAAGCGATAGTCGCCCAGGCTGCTAGTGCACTTTAGAACGACGCCTTTGTAAGGGAGCGCAGACAACACGAAGTCCCTCTTAGTGAGTCTGTCCCATTTACCAGCGAATCGTCTGCGCTCCCTTATATACACTACAATATCACACCTTACAGGTCAAGTTCTTAAGGTTTTGGGTTCCAACTAAGGCTTTCTAACGCCTCTCGCCCCTCAATGGCACAACAAGGTCCCCTCTGTCACTGAGAACCCCTCAATTATGCATCTAACCTACATTGGCAAATTCAAACTATTATAGCTCATGCGGTGCAAGTTGAGATTACTTCACAAATGCTCTCTATGACTGGACGCAGTAGGACTTGACTGAGAAAAAATGTTGGTAACATGAGTTATCGAACAAGGTAGCTTGTTGGTAGAGCCCAGAAATCGGGCCATAAGTTTTTCACCCGAAATGCGAATATACATCCAAACCAACTTAGCCTTCCGTCTCCCTTAACCATTTCGTTGATTTCAGTTGGTCTATGAAAAGAACTGCGCCAAACCGAGGCTTACGGTTTCAATATCACTGCTATCTTAGAAGCCCAGCTGGTTACATCCAACACGACTAAAAGCTTTTCCCTGCCCTTTTGAGTAATTTCGCTTGGCACTCGCCCCAGAAGTCCTCGGAGGTTACGTCTGCAGCCGGAACACCACTCACTCCCACCACGGAAATTGCTTCCTATGTCGGAACCTTTTGTTTTGACACCCCCATGGCACTCATGAACCTTGATCACACTCTTAACAAACAACAGAACTACTTTTTTCCCCAACAAATTGCTATTTCTACAAATAGCCAATAAAACTAATAAAACGAAAAGACAAGACAGACGAAACGGAAAGCGAAAAAAGGAAAAAGGCATAAAGTCGTCAGCAACATGGAAATACTGCCATCTACGATTCCAGACAAAGAATAGACTGAGTGAATTGAAAGCAACTGTATTCGGAAAGATTGTGCTTCTTATGATGGCAGAACCTGCCAGAAAGAGAAGAACACTGACAGCAGCCAAACTGACTCAGACATACGCGATATAAAAGGAAATGTGTGCGTGCATTCAATGGCCTTTCTGGTTTCTCAATGAACGACAAATGTGAGCACCGGCAACTGATAGTATGAAAAAGAGTGGCGAAAAGAGTTACGATCACGAAAACGAACCTCATAAACACATTAATTCACTTACTACCCTTCCTTTAGGTACTGTAAATGTTATAGGAATTGGAAGAAACACCTGCTCAATGGACAGTTGAAAAGCAGAATTTGGAGGGCGGCCGGGCACCTGAGCACTCTTATGACTCATAAGAGAAAGGGGAAAGTGGAAGGCGTAGCTTCGTCATTGATATAGCGTTACTCAGCATTGGGCAATTAAATTCACCAATAATGGGCTAATTCTAATAGCAAAGAAGAAAGAATTCCTGACAATTTTCCAGTCTCAGTGATGAACTCATGGAATATCTATGAAAAGAGTATCTGTACATTTTTTCTCTCCCAGTCGTTGAAGACAGCTGGTCATGCCCGATTTATGGGAGCAGTTCTGAGTTCCTAATGAGATTGCTTCTAATAGCCAAGATAATTAGCTGAGCTGAGCCAGGTAAGATTTATGAATACAGATCGGAGGGTGAAACTAATTGGAAAACGTTGACTAATCTGCCCCAGGGGTACGCCATGAAATGGACTTCCAGATAGTCAATCGTCCTCGCGTTACAATCGCGAATTATGGGCATAGATAGCGACAGGATCGTTTCTTTGCCCTCTACAGCACANACTCATGGAATATCTATGAAAAGAGTATCTGTACATTTTTTCTCTCCCAGTCGTTGAAGACAGCTGGTCATGCCAGATTTATGGGAGCAGTTCTGAGTTCCTAATGAGGTTGCTTCTAATAGCCAAGATAATTAGCTGAGCTGAGCCAGGTAAGATTTATGAATACAGATCGGAGGGTGAAACTAATTGGAAAACGTTGACTAATCTGCCCCAGGGGTACGCCATGAAACCGACTTCCAGATAGTCAATCGTCCTCGCGATACAATCGCGAATTATGGGCATAGATAGCGACAGGATCGTTTCTTTGCCCTCTACAGCACATCCTTCAATAGATGGCGAGCCCGGATGGATTGGTCAGCTCTTTTTCAGCGTTTTATAATCCTTCGATGACGAATTCCCCTAAAATTCGAACCATAGACCATGCCAATTTTCGAAATGCCTTCTGCCCTTACACCATCTCCACACTACTGGTAGGATTAAGATGTATGAAAATGTAGACTTCGGTCTGGCCGCAGGTGATCCTGACCCGTCACGGAAGTAGAAAGATGTAATCAGCAAAAACGCAGTACCAATCTGTTGGCATGTGCTATGCAAACCAGCAATCCAGTTTCAGAAACTTCTTTTGGAAAGAAGGTCTTGGGGCTTACTCTTTCAACCGATTGACTCAAAAAGTGTGATATAAAGATGAATCGAAAGATAAGAACTTTATAGAAGAATCCTTCAACCGACTGATTCATCAGCTTGTCAAAAAAAAAAAAAAAAANAAAAAAAAAAAAAAAAAAAAAAAAAAAAAAACGCCAAGAAAAGACTCTTCCGTCTTTGAACGCACGAAGGTTTTTCGACTTTAGTATGAAAAATCTATGACACATACGCCGTGAAACGGCATGAAGCGTAAAGGAATTCAAAGGCAGCAAAAAGGACGTCGTCGCTGCAATCAGTAAAACCTCTAGGAATACGTATACCTGACTCGTTGAAGTTACTGGAAAATCGATAAGCCAGTTGAGTAAGTAATAACTGGGGCTCTTAAGCGGTAATTTGATAGTATAACAGAGTCTGTCTCAGAACGAGAACATTGTGGATTTAGCCTCAACGATTTTTTCGTAAGACCTCTTCGAATCTCCATTTGTAACTAGAAACACTCTAAGCCAAAACAGATGAGATTATTCAACGACTGGTGACTGCCCCCCGATCTGGAAAAATTGGGAAAATCGAGAACTCGTTAAATTACCTTCTTTTTTATGAGTGTTAACAGTAGCCCGAAGGGTTGTCTCATAAAGCAAACCGTTTTTTAAGTAGTAATGAAAAGTGTTTGACAACTGTGGCACCCTGCACGAGTGTGTGTTCGTGCTAGCTTTGAACA
>UZAF01019763.1:0-10418 GCA_900617895.1 Haemonchus placei | reverse complement strand
TTTTTCCGTTTCCCTGCCAGAAAATGGTCCTCCGCATCAGAAAATGCCGAAAAGCTCCTATGGAAGCTCTGTAGACCCTGTACAGGTCCTCCTTGTCTTGCAATTTCCTACCCTTACATTTAGCCTTCAGCCAATCGGGAACCATCAAAATTAAAAATCTGTCGCTCCTCTATGTAGTATAAAAGAAGGGTGGAGCATTCTGAAACTATAGCTCTTACGGAACATCATAATTCCAGTTTCCTCAAGAGTTATTCACCCGCTCCTAGGCTCCTTCATCGCCTCCGTATTCTAGGCTCAGGCAGATATTCATGCCCTCGCTTGAATTTGTGGTAGCTTGAAAGGTTTTGATGGGAAGGGTCTTAATTAATATTGTGTCATGCCTCCGAGGCACCTCAAAGATGAACACTATAAGAAACTAGTCGAACAGGTCATTGAGAGAAAAAGGTTTAAAAATAGGGATAGTACTTGGTGTGTTACACATTGTGATGCTCAAAAGTGGTGACTATGTATGAAAGAAATAGAATTATAATTCAGAGAAAAGCTGGTTTAATTGGAAAACGTTCCATGCAAGAAGTGGCACGCCGTGGTACATAAAGAGTCCGACTCACAAATATCGTATACGAGAGTATGATTGTACTTGAAAGTCTGGAAATACCTTGAAATGGTGCACTTGCTGCTGTCAGGAGATTTATGATACAAATCCGTTGGATGACGTCAAGACACCTTTTTTTTAAATCTTATTCGTAGCTAATGTAAAAGGTACAAACTGTTCCACACAATGAAGAGGAGTCTTTTTATAAAGCCCATATAACGGTGTGGCAAAGAAAGTCCTATTTGTTCATTCAAGAGATGGAAGTTTTTTTTGAAAGGGGCGAGTGGGCTGGATAGCTCATAATACGTCATTTAATAAATTTATGAGGCATTCTAAAAAAGGCAACTCAGCGACTGGGCACATTTTGGAGAAATATGATTACCTTTTCCAGCGTGTCCGAAAAAATGCTGCAATACGTGGTCTACCAATATAAATCACCTTAAAATACAAGTATGTACCTTTCAAGATAAATGCTTGAAGGGTCAAGAACATTACGCAGTTTCTTGATTGCCGAATAGTAATATAAAACTTGATAAGAATGGACTTACAAAGAATGATAAAGTATGCTGAAAGTCATCGAGCTGCGGGAATCTCTTGCGAACCTCACTCATCCTCATATATAAAACCGCGACGGAAGCGTGGAGGAGAGGGTTGGGGCCACGGGGGCTAGGCAACTTGAGGGTAGAGGGTGCCCTATCCAAAAAAAATTGTAGCGGGCGAGCCTTTTATATTCTCTGAACCATTCTTTCTCGTACAAATGTAAGCATTTCGGGATCCGGCTGTCACGCTACAAATTTTAAAGTAAAAAAATTTCTTTCCTTTCCTTCACATTTTCTGTAGTCGTAGTTTGTGGTTGAAAATTCGTTTGCATGGCTTCGTCCTACGGTATTGATGTGTAAAAGTTCTCCAAAATAGCGAAAATAAGATGGAAGTTCAAGCAAACACAGGAGGAATTAACGACCGCGTCAAACTGACGCCGGCATCGAAAATATCTGGGTTACGTCATTGATGCAGTTATTCAAACAATGGAAAAGGATGATATATAATGAATGATTCAATATTAGTTCAGATGCATTACGAACTGACTGTATCTCGGTAAAGGAGCAGCCATTTAAATGCAAATTTCAATTCCCATTCAATTTGTGAACCCATTCATTCGAAGGAGCTGGAGCGCGCAAACTCAAAGTTGCCCGTACCGAGCCGTTCATAAAAGAACAAAGTGAACTCAGCTAACAAAATATCTGAAGATGGTGCAAGCGTTGTGATTAAGGGATTGAATCGATACCTGCCCAGATCAACCAAGCTTTCGTTCCCTCCAGGTTCGTGTAACTGGTACCTCACATGTTGACTAAAGCACTGACTCTTCATCTGCGTGCCACCGTGGCTCACTGTATGGGCCGGGCATTCGTACACAAAACGCCACTTTTGAGGATTTACTGATGCCTCCACTGGATACTTCACCTTTTTTAAGTACCAGGTAAAGTGAAAGCAAAAAAGCACAAACTGGTGAAAAGTGAAAAACATTCTTCTCGACACAACTAGGAAATCTCAAGTCACCCAGGAGCAAAATCGGTACAACCTCTCCGAAGAAGAAGGCCACAGGATCATCCTTAGAGACCTCTACTTAACCATTTTGCTGAGCGCTTCTTTTAACGATGAGATCCGCTTACAGTGTTGACATATCTCAACTTAAAGCAAACAGTTCTCCACGAAATCCGACCTATTGCCTGAGGTAAAAAATGTGAATAGACTTCATATAAGAACAAATCCGAACTGAAAGTCACGGACCTTTCTGAGAAAATGGCTGCAAATAAATCCCTCCGGATGAGAAGGAACTGGACGGAAAATTAACCAGAAAAAAGAAAGAAGTCCGAGCGTTTCTTCCTGAGCAAAGTATCTCTTGAAAGTCGAAATCCGCACAGAAAATCTATGGTTTCAGGGATATTTAAGAAGTGAATTTCTAAGGTAGGCAACATACGAAGGAAAAGTGAGTCTACGAAAAAAATCCGGATTTCATAAGGGGCAGAAGCCATTTATTGTTATTATGTGAGAAAGGTTGCAGTCATCACCCCATATGTACGTTATCCATAGATGAAACCTGTCTGGTAACATTCCCTCTGCACCTATGCTTCTTCCACTTACATCCTCTCCTCTTTTCTGCTCGTAAGGCTATTGGCTTCATACGGCTATGAAGAATAAAACACAAGACTTGTCCATTGACCGCTTTTCTTAAATCATTCTATACTTTGTATATGCATTCGATTACAATTCAGAGCGAATGAATGTGGGACCCCCAGGAAAGAGTTATTCATCTCATTACATCATTTCATTAATTATGCGATAATTTCACGAAAAATGAGAGCAGTTTGAAAGGCAAAACGATTCTGAATACTTCAATAAATGGTTTCATTCAAGTCAGTTTGAATTTGCTCAGCTGACCATAAAAGGTCGCAAAAAACTGCGATCCCCTTCACACCTTTAACAATCATACCGACAAGTGCAAGTAAATAAACGGTATCGGAAATGTCGCATAAAATGATTCAAAACGAAAATACTTTGTTGGGTTTGATAACGGAGTTAAAGGAAACCAATGAGAAAGAGATCATAACGTTACAGAAACCACATAGATCCAGAGATCTCAACTGTAAATATTAATTTTTTCTCCTACTCCGAAGGTTTTTTCTTGATTTCGGTACAGTTAGTCGTCTGAATGGCAAAGTATATACTTATACTTTGCCATTCAGACGACTTACTTATACTAAGTATAAACTTATAAGGTAAAGCAACTTTACTATCATTGTAGACCTTAGAAAAAATTTTAGGGACGGCGGTGGTGCAGTGGCAAAAGGTGTACTCTATCAGTTCCAGGGTAGATACCCCCATAGACTAATTAAGCCCTTAATCGCCTCGGAGTCGAGTAGTCGCTGCCAGACTAGTCTGGGAGGATAAAAGCATCGACTTGTCATTCACAACGGCAATACGATTCTAGATGGCAATTGCGGGGCGCATTCCGAAAATGGGATTGATGAGTTCAAAAAACTTTATCCTCCAACCTTTTACACGAAATCTTCGGAATTCATTCTACAGTGATTTCGAAAGTTGGCAAAAAGACCGGCTCTTTTTCTCACCAGAAGATTTATACAGTACCTCCGTAGTTTCAGGCCTATTTATAGTGTTTTGTTCACTACTACATGACACATTCGAATATGTATGAAAGTTTTAAAATTCATGTGAAGGTATTACGGTAGCTGATGAGTTGCACACATTATGCCCGATCTGTGGGAAAGATCAAGCTCATTACAATCGCTTTACATCCCCTTTGATATTGAAATATCGTTCTCCATACCGAAGGATTCAATCGCTTTTCCTGTATCTACCACATTTCTACAGCCAATAGACTAGGTAGGTGAAAAAAAAGAAAAGAAAAGAAAAACAGAAATAAATAATAATAATAAAGTGAGCGTTGATCTCGAGCACACTAGCAACTCCTTCGTAGATAGGTTACCCTTCCGAATATAACTTTGACTTCCAGTAACTGCTGCAACTGCTCTTTTTCGAGAACGCTACGTTCCTTTTGCGGGTAGTCAACTCTTGATGAAGCACTGTGGGCTTCAGCACTAGTTTACGGACTTACGAAGCCTATTACGAATACTAAAACTAGTACTTATATTTAGTCATCGGAATTAGCAGCAGATCCATAAAGTGAACGAGGAAGGTCATTCAGGCATGCAAAAGCAAACAAACATGGCCCACGAAATTTAGGATCAAGCCTACGACTTTTGCCGCCTTCGCGTCAGAAGAATATCGCTGTGTCAGTCTGGGATAATTCGATCTTTTGGTCAATCATAGATTTCATCTTTTACCATGAGATGACTGAATTCCAGCACTCGAAAACCAACCAGAACATTGTGCTTCCCATGAAGTCGTCCTACACGGAAATATTCAGAAGTACTCGATGAATGGTGAGAGTGGGACGATCACAAAGAGAGGTTGGGCATTTCATGACTTGACGTACCTGCTTGAGAGAACGGGAAGACTAGACACTCGTAAACGATCGCTAGCCATCTTGATGTCGTTCACGCGAAACTGTTGGGTGAAGTGAAGGTAAACAGAACTCGAGAGGGTAATCGGATCATTCGGTCAAAAGCTGCATTTGGGTGCTATGAGGGCAGAAGTGCAAAGAAATCAGACGGGAGAAACGAGTTCTTGAGGCACCGTAACATAGCACATTGTTGAATGCCGCTAATTGCGGTTTCAGGCCAACCGCACTTCCGCCAGTACATCATTAGGTGAGAACTGATTGAGTTAGGGGTAGTTTGAATGCGGAAGAAATAAAAAAGCAACTAGTGACGTTTCGGACTTAACTCCTTGAAGAATCAGTCTTGCACGTACTGAGAAAGGGACTGGACCCCCGATAAGCACGGCAATGAATTTCGAAGCTCAAGGAAAGCGATCACGTTACGCTCCAAGGAAGGAGGCGAGATCTGGTCAAGAAAACCTTCTTTAAAACCAATCTCAAGGCAGAAGGTACCACAGACAGAAAGATGGAATGGAAACGACGAACAAGAACAGCAGGTCCTCCGACGGCACAGGACTAACGTTAGGGAGAAGAAGGAGGCTACCAAGAAGCTGAACTGCTAGTTTACGAAGGAGTGCGAATAACCGAGATAAACTGAAGGAACACCTCACACACTGAATTTCCCTTCATGATAACTGCCTATGAACATACCTACCCCATCAACTCATCCACACCTCCTGCATATACACCCCTTCGTATCCCGAAGGGCCGCTCCATCCACGAGCAGAAGGAAGGAGGGAAGAGAGCTCGGTGGCGACCCTGCGGTAAAGTGCTTGATCCAACGAGTTCACATTCTTGACCGTATCACCGAGTTTCCGGAATCCCACGATTTTCGGGGTACGACAACCCACATAGTCGGGGGATACTGGCTAGATAATCGGCCTGTCGGGATGAAGTCCAAGAGGGTTTCAAGTCTACTCAGCCGCGAAATGCGGTCTCACTCACGATTTTTTTCACGGTACTTCGTTTGCGTTGGGGTTTTTTCTGAGCCTATCGCCTCTTTTACTTCCCTTTGAGGGATTACTGTATCTCAAAATAGACAAAGTGCGTAATTTATCTTAGTTCTCCTGTGGCGCCTACAACTTTGACTGTGAGGACATAAAACGACACACCACCGTCAAACGACGTTAAATACCTGCAAGAATTATTGAGCTTCCGTTGAGATCTGTTCCAAAGAGATGGCTCGCTCCAAAAAGGTCTCTACAATTCCAGGAGAGTTCGGTAAGTACTAATAATGATGGATTCAAAGGGAATATCGGGAGTAAGCCTGCGCTGCCGCTCCTACGAAAGCAACGCTGGCTTACCTTCTATTCTTGTGCTGCCGTTCATTGGACTATGTAAACGACTTTCCAATTAATATTCTTTCAGGGCTACGGTAATTCTAGGAAATGCCATGTCGAACAATAAAGCGAAGCATATGATATTTGTATCAAAAAGGAATACGAAATGAACAGAAAAGCGAAATTTGCATACTACTTTAATGGCTTCTAAATACCATGGTCAATTGATTACATAATTGATGAGACGTCGCTTTTCATAGAACCTTACACATTTCCTACGAATCTGCTTTATCAAAAACTTTTTTTTCGAAAAATGGACCAACCAAAAATGGAACCAAAAGTGTTTGATGAAGATAAAGTCTTATGAAGACTTTAGCGTCAATCAATCCCTTTTTTGTGGTCTGCACCACATTCTACTTCGATTCAGTATAGACGTTTGGGAGCTCGTTTTGCGCCTACGATGCTTGTGGGAATTCGCCAATGAACATTCTGACCATTCTGTCCTTTCCAATGGGTATAAGTACCAATTGGACAACCTACCAGAGATGGAAGACTCCTGAGCGATTTTTGATACGAGATTTGGTAACGACTACACATGTGGTAGTGGCTTCGCTTGATGTGGCCCGCCACCCTTTATGGAAGGATAGGTCTTTTCCAAAGCTAGAATGGGTTCCTCCATTGTAGCCACAGTTTCTAACAAAAGACGAATGCTACTTTCCAAGGAGCGGGTGGAGGGGGATGTGTTGCGAGTCGTGTGATTCTGGGTGCGCGCGGCGAGTTGCGCGGCAAAATTCGGTGCGATTTGGACGACTACAGCGTTTACCGTTGGGGCCCAAATTCGAAGTAAACTAGGTTAGTAGGATTGTCCGAACCTAGTAAAGAACTCTTATTCAAGTTTGTGCCCCAGTGATAGGCGCCGGAGTTGTTTAAACCATCGCGAATTTCGCCGCGAAATTTGCCGCGCGCGCCCAAAATCGCACGAATCGCACGTCCCCCGGTGGAGGGGACACAGGCGGTAGACTGGCAGTTATAACCGTCAGGGTCACAGAGCTCACTGCACCCCAGTCTTTTTTATTATACTTACTCACTACAGCTATGTTCAAACAAAATTATCAAAAAGGAGTCCTGCTGGTTTTCGGTCAGTTCGTGCTCCTAAAGATAACCACCCACAGTTGAAGGGTGAGGGACAAGAGCATCTCCCAGAACATTATCTGAATAAACACTCGACTATAAAAAAATATAAATGGGAACTGATAAATGGGATCATTTCGAGTCACACTAGACAGAGCGTAACTCTTAGCGGCAATGCTACCCAGTGGCACTAGAAAAGTTCGCCTCAACTTTGCTAGCTGTCTCTTCGAACAGCGTTCTCTGGGAAGAGGCCAACTTTGACCGATGCAACCGTACCACACTCCGCAGCACCAAGTGATGCCAGTACGGTACAGTATATAATGGATGAAAGAGAACTATGGACTGGAAATAACCATAATTCGTTCAGGTCAAGTCGAATACCGGGATGAGATGGGCCTTCTGAACCAACCCGAACCAAGCCTTCCATCCCTCTGAGGTCGCCTTATGATAGCAGATTCGACTGGGAGGATGACAACACTGACCTGTACACCGACTGGCCACAGCAGTTCATTGTATAGGCCACTTTCGAACTCAAAACGCCACATGATGCCCCTCTCTGGCTGCCTTTCCCCTTTTCGCCTCCACCTCATCAGATGGGGAGGATCTGATGCGCAAAATTTTTTTTGAGGATTCAATTAAACAAAGGACGAAATGGGCTGAAAAGAAGAGATGAAGGACATATGACGTCGTCAATAGCCAAGCCGGATTCCTGACAGTTAAGAACGCTATGAGAGGAACCAATTCCAATGAATAAGAAAAAGAAGTCACCAATTTAAAGAAAAATTAGTTATGACGTGAAAATCTATCAACACGAATGCAGAAGCAAGAGATTTATAGACCACTTCCAAGCACATGGACCGGATGATTCGTCATGAAATCAAGGAAAAACGACTTATGTTGTTCTGAGATTACCGAACCTACTAGTTACGCATCTTTGTTTACACGTAGACAGTCAGAATGTAAACAACCACTTTAATCTGACAAGCACAAATATCGAATGAATTGAAAAGCTCAGCGTGATATAAACAAGCGTCGATCGGCTAAGGAGAGCAAGCGGCTGTAGTTCACTGGATAAAGTCAGGCGAAGAAAACACACAGATATACGTTCGAATCCCGGCTGAGGTAAAAAATATTGATACTGCCTGAACTAGTCAATGATAGGATCTCAAAATACTCGGAAAGCGAAGGGTCAACTAGAAAGGGAAGCGAAGCAACATCTACTACATAATTGACCCTGAGAAAGTCGTGGAGCTGGCAACTTGCCGGTCTGGCTCAAAACGGATACAAAATCCAGTAGACCCTGAGGGAGTCGTGGAGCTGGCAACTTGCCGGTCTGGCTCAAAACGGATACAAAATCCAGTAGACCCTGAGGGAGTCGTGAAGCTGGCAACTTGCCGGTCTGGCTCAGAACGGATACAAAATCCAGTAGCTGTGAAGTAAACCCTTATAATAATACAAGGAGAAGCTGCATTGTTTATTGCAGGGAATTGATACCCAGCTTGGGTAAAAACACACCAACGTGGTAAAGCAGCACATAGCACATTTGAGTAAGCGGAAGACCACGACAGATCAAGTGATTCCTAGGACGGTGAAGGGTTTGTGCCCGCCGGACGAGTGTCCACAAAGGTTGTACAAGCATTTGATTGACCTCAGCTCAAGTGTGGGCAATTGTCGGAAAACGGGCACGAATATGAGTGTTGGTTTATCATAAGAAGAGCTAGAGCTCACTGAAATGGATTGTGGGGGAACGGACGAGGGGAGAAACACATCCCAGCTATCCCTTTATTGAGTCGCACTTTTGTCATTCTGCTATTTCGGACTGCCGTTGCAAAATATGTAATCTAATAGAGTTTTTTCGGAATTCCATCGCTTGATGACATTATGACGTAAACGACGGTGGTATATTTTCATAAAGAATATGAGAAAGACAAAACAGACCGTTTCATCATTGATTAAATATTTTCCAGGATGAGCCAAGCAATCTAAATCGCTATGGCATTAAAAAGCATCCCTGGTCTATGTATCAGGGCTTCTAATGCTCTATCGAAATGAAAACCGATTTTTCACTTGTCCAGAAAAACCTGTGTTTTACCTACAGAGCCGGAACATTGAGGTGAAGTATGGATGAGCATGAGCATACTTATACTCAAACTCGATCCTCATAGAAAAAGTGCCGTAACGGCCCCTGCACCAGCCTTGTTTACGACCAAATCATATGAGAACTTCATCGAAAAGCAGGAGAAGAGCAGATGCCGCAATAACAAGTAAAACATTATAATGGCAACATAGTAATTGCGTATATTTTGAGAAAATAGAAGTAGGAGATTCTTGTATATAAAGTATTGAGCTATTTCCTCACCATAAATTAGCCAGTAACAAGTCCTATGAATGAAAAATCTTCAAAAGACAGGCAGCCGCCCTCCAAGATAAATAATTGAGATGTTCAGGAAAATGCTCACTTACTCAGTTGCCAACTTCATAGTTGTTTATTTTGTGGATGGACAAATAAGTAACATATCACAATCATATAACGACCGATCACTTCGTTTGTTGTAAGGAATTGTAAACAAGAAGAGTCACAGAAGAGGCCCGGCATCGGGCGAAACTCATATCGAGTGTTTTTGGGATCTATCGAATCGATGTGTTGGGACTACCTGAGGAGCTGCCGGTCGAGAAACTTCCATACAAAAATTTGATAACTGTCTTCCATGAACTAATGGCAAATCTCATCGCAATAGCAACAGTGATGCTAATAACAACGGTAATAATATTAGGTTGATGCATAATTATTGCGGATTTTTTCGCGGCTTTTTTCTCTTGATGGAATTTGAATATTGAGTTCTGGATTTTTTTAGAAATGATCTGCTTGATTTCCTCTACAAAAACGACCTTATAAAACCATCCGCATATTGGCGAAATTAGGCTCTGCTACTTCGAGAAAGGATAGAAGGTGGCAGAGTCATCCGCGATCTCAGTAACTTTCCCGCGATGGAACAACCAGCCAAAGCCAACGAAGAAATGGGATCTGCTCCTTAATCTGCCATATTCACCAACAGAAACTTTTATGGATTATCTCGTCAACCGTTCATCGAAAAAATGGCTAGAGAATAGAAGTTCGTCGATTTGGATGACTTGATGGCCGAGGTCAAGGCGTGGATCGCCCCCGAGGATCAAAACTTCTTCGCTTTTGGTTTCCGACCGTCTCATAATAGGAAGCAGTGCTTGATGTAGATGGTGGATAAGTTCCGGATTAATTATTTGAACATGATTTTGTTCAGTATTTTTATCGCTTCGTTAAATAAAATTTGTTGAAAAAACCCGCAATAATTATGCATCA
>UZAF01019762.1:0-21811 GCA_900617895.1 Haemonchus placei | reverse complement strand
AAATTTCGCCAAAAAACCGGATACCCCAAAATTGACGTGAACTGTGCCTTTAAGAAGTCTGACTGTCGCGCTGTCGGCCGTCTTGGTGTTCGTTTGACTTCCGCCCTGGTCCAACGATCATCACGATATTGCACGACGGCCAACCTGGTCTTCGATTCCTTACTGTTCCTCCTAAATTTCGCTTCCCAGTTTTACAGCCTACCATACGATGCTTAGCGACTTTCCGATTGACAAAGAGACTTCGCAACATTTGAATGACGCACCATTGCTTTCAAGGGAATATGCCTGAGGAATTTCAATCACTTTCTATCCACTTACATTTTAAACTCTGTTCTGGACAAACAATGTACTAAAAGAAGCACATTAACGCAGACTTGCTCCTAAAATCGAATATCTGGCCGATATTCGCTTGGGCCAAACAAGCCCTACATTCCTCCAGGGTCGGCATGGTGCCTGACAAAACTGGATGAATTAAAACATTGACATATGCTCGGCCGGGTGCCGCAAGTCCATGTATAGGCCACATGCGAAATCCAATCGCCACTATGATTCCGATTGGAAGTGAATATGCTGAAACGGAGTTGATTAACTCTGGAAGACTTTGTCCTCTACAGTTATCCTGATTGTGGAATTGCTTCTTTATGGTTACATACCGTATAGCAAAGTAGCAGTAATGACAAGTAATATTCAAAGGTTTTCAGATGGGATGCATCAAATTCCTTCCTTGCTCAGCCCTAACTCATCGAGGACTCAAGCAAGTATTCGACGAAGCGCTCTTGGTGGCGATCGGTGTCAACGTTAAAGAAGACTACAGGAGGCGATGTTGTATTATGTTGTGACCCATTTGCACATTTCAAGACTTTGTTTATGAAAAATCAGGATATTCGGGTAGCCAAAGGGAAACCAAAAGATTAGTTCGATTCCAGTGAACCTTGCTCACCCTCAAGACATCTCGCCGGTCACAGTGTTGGGGGAACACCACACGATTAGTAGATACAGGGAGCA
Source organism: Haemonchus placei (assembly GCA_900617895.1). NCBI lineage: Eukaryota > Metazoa > Nematoda > Chromadorea > Rhabditida > Trichostrongylidae > Haemonchus > Haemonchus placei. Next base: position 20,806 of record UZAF01019762.1, on the reverse strand, counting down.
ACTGACGAACTCTCTAGCTTACCCTAGCAGGCCCAACCCTGTGCTTCAGCCTTCAGGGCATGTTCAGGTTCCTAGAATTACAACAATGAAGATCATTCGGCCAGGTAGACGGCCTACCTGGGGGTACCTGCCTACCTACCTGTCGAACGGTCTTCCTTGCTTTTGGATATCGCTTTCCATATAATGCCAATGCGTCTTTCTCCACCACCGTCGAACCGCGCTTGTCGTACTGTACCCTATGCGTAAGTGGATTAGTCAGAAACATTGTTCTAGGTCTCCTACTGTCTGAACAGAGTACAGAGAAGGGTTTGGGTCTTTTTCGCTCCCGAACGGGCCAGTCATACCTGGAAAATGTGGTGGCATTCATCTCTCGTTTAAAACTTTCTGTGAAATTTCGGGTTTTTGCTTTGATTTTGTGAATCATCCGTCCGTGAAACGGTGCTGCGTCACATTTCCATACCATTCCTATGAGAAATTTCTCGTGACCAATAATTTTTGCCCAACAAAACATCTGCCTTCCCATTTTGCCTCGAGAGGGGACGGCATAAATCGGAAATTCTTGGGACCGAACGAACATTAAGTGGTGTAGACCCAGTACCCCATGAGCAACTGCCATTACGCACGATCGCTTACGATTTTGATAAGCTTACCAATTAGAGGATGTCTCCACTCGAGCTATCGTTCTGAGACCTCCTAACCATAATCGAAATTCAACAAGTATGCTGCATGTATGGTCTTCCGAAGATTGAAACCACGAATGAGCCGATTCTGTGCTCATCGTAGACCTTTAGCCTCCATTTGAAGGCCGTTCTTAGTTTTTGTTCACCAGAAAACTCTTCAGATTTGTGAAGCACTCAAGCCATTCCTATGGCTTATCGTCCACCCTTTATTGAGAAGACAGGGTATCCTGTGTCGAAATAGGGACCAATATTTAGTGAAGTTTAAATTGTAAATTTCTATTTTTGTGACCTTTTTTACATTGATAAAGACTGCAGAGATTCCTGGAGGCAAGCCCAGCTATGGAGAGCCCATGCATATAATTTTCTTTGTTTTCACCTCGAATTCATTGCCATAACATATCGCCCTGTGTTATTTCGAAAACTCTACTTGTAATTTTTAAAAATCGTTCTTAAGGGGAATACGCTTTTGCAGTAGCAGTGTCCAGTTAGCTCATTTATCTGCAGGCTTTTCTCTGCTTCATAGGTTATTGCATGGCCAAATGAGTCGGACTTTGTTTGTGGGCGGGATCGTCGTGGTAGGCAATCCCTGCCAACTTTTACTTGTGAAATCGTCTTACAGTCTTCCACTCAAGTGAGCTTCAGTCTCTGCCTATGAGATGATTCCACAAAGCCTCACCTAGGTGTATGATCCTTGTCGCGGTTGAGCTTTACTTCATAGACATGAAGTAATCCTTTACCCTTAGGTTTTGGAAAGGTCCGGACCACTAACTACAAATCATAGGGTATTCCGAGCTAGACATGTGTATGTCGTTAATTCTGTTTTTTGTACATTTAGGCCGTATTTCCATCAAGAAATGCGTACATGTGCTACATATGCATGATTTATTCACCACATTGTTTATTTTATGTTTATTTTGTGTAAAACCTCCACTTGGCCGAGGAGTAAGTTTCCTTAACTCTTGAATCCTTCCTTTTTCTCCATTCCCAACCCTAATTTCCTTCCATCTGAATTTCAGTCCTGAAATACCCAGAAATCCTCTCCTTCTGGTTGGTGTTAAGAGAGCTGCAGCACAATTTTCTAGGCAGTCACAGAAGTTGTTTCACTGGTACGTTTACTGGGCCACCTATGTATCTCCTCTGAAGCACCTGCACACCGTACTTACTGTTAGAAGCACTTACTACTACTATCTCAATCGAATGAGATCTCTTTTTGCACTAACAGTTATGCAGCCATTGAAACGTTAATATTTACCACAAGGAATTTGATGGAGGGCCATGAATGTGTAGGGGATATGTTGGTTAGATTCTCGGATGCGCCACGCATTTGTTCAGTACTGAAGATGACTTTGAAAGCTTGCTATGGTGACACAGTGCCCTGTAGGGGCAATTTCATATTTAATGCAGAGAAAGTATACGAGGCTCATTACAACTCAGGTGGCTCAACAGCATATTAAGACTTTGGCGACGTGGGCGGTGTTTGTGCTCATGGGGCGGGAACTGGTAATACGGTTTTTCTGTTATGTCCACGGCTATCCTCAGATCGGCACAAAAATCGTCAATTTCTTATCGTCCAACTCTTCCGCAAGAGGCACAAATTGGCTTGAATGTTGTTAAAAGGTGATTTAGAAAGTTCAGACACAGGGTTTTTTTTTCGGGGCAACAGCGTAGTTGTAAAATCAACGAATGGCTCGTTAATCAAATACGTCACCTCCGCCCCACCATTTATCGTGCTCAACGAAACCCAATTTTTGATATCATATTCAAAGAAAGAGTTTCAAAAGATAGCGCGGCCCGTCTATAATCATTCATGTCACTTAAAAAGCAAAAATTAATTTGAAAATCGACTTTTGCCTTGGCTAACCCTTCTTATCTTCCCGAAAATGACCGAGGCCATTATGGTTTTTGCTCGGGAATTATTTGAACGATGAACGGTAATGGAATCGGGACATTATCGATGATTCCTTATCAGGGACGTCAGGTACAGCTAATTGAAGATTTAAAGGGGATTTTCGGGAACAGAATAAGAGCAGGTGAGCACTACAACTTTCTGTTGGATGTATATACTAAAATGTACTGAATAACATTATAAAAATTATGATATATCGATACACAGCACCTTTGTTAATGACATATTATACATATAAATTTCTTCAACAAAACGTTTAGTCAACCGGTAAAATTCGAAATAGTATCACTCGCGTAGGTCAAAGGATAGAGGATTAAGAATAGAAGCTCGTGGTGTGTCCCAATCATATACAGACACAGAAACCCCTTACGGGTACTCTACTAGTGCAGTAACGTGGTTGGTCTCGGCTGGAACGCCTGGTTGTGAACCATTACGGCCGGGCGACTGTATTGGACGTCAAGCAGGCGAATTAAGTGGGGACACCCATGCCCAAGCCCTTTTTTCAATGCCTCGTATATGTGGCGAGATTAAGATGTGTGTATTTAAATAAATAAAGCAATGCCGTAGAATAAAATGTGGTAACCGTGAAGCTCTGTGTCCATTCTTAGTATACCACCGTAAGATTACTGTAGTAACCAAGCTCCCCTAGCGAATTTTTGCTCCTGTTAGCGTCACATATCCACTTTTGCCATTCATACATCAAGTTCAAGCTTCCAATGTTTTGTAATGCAGTACTGACAAGGTTGTGATATGTGATTGAATGGGAGCCTTCCATGTCTTTTTTCTATGCCAGCTGAAACAGTAATTTTTCCCAATTTCGAAGAATAGTGGTGAGTTGTTTTCCTTGGGAGTAAAAGGAAGAAAAATGGAATCCAAAAAGATAGGGTCCCATTGAGGGCCGAGCTCACCCATGGCTCTATACATAAATATTGTAAAAGCTGTTTAAGCGGTGTTTCATGGGGAACCAAGAACAACCTGTCAGTCATTTATGCCGTTTCTTCACAGAACACAATTTCTACCATAGGCCAGGGGGGCCAACCTCAATGAATGGGAAATGGCCCACTTACGAGTAACCCCCTTGCTGAGAATTTTGACCGCTCTGTGCAGCTTCAATCCGCCCTGGGGCCATAAATATGTTGGTCAACCCGGGCCCGCCACAGCCAGCAAGCGAAGCGCCGCTGTGAGTTCCCTGGAACAAAGCTGCCTGATTTCCAGCTGACCTTCAACCCCGCCCCCCTTTCCATTCCCCCCTTCTTTCTCGCTCCTGTAAAACGGCACATGGTCGGGCTCTGTCATCTGACTGCATGAAATCCTTTGAACTATCACGTCAACCAGAACTGCAGCACGATTTACTTGGCGGCGCAGGAAAATTGGGTTTCTGCGGTTAAGGCGCGTTCAAACTTGACGAAAAGCAGTTAAGGACAAATATCGATCACCGCACGCGGAGCTTTGTGCGTTGCGGCAGCGGCAGCGAAATAAGCGTATCCTGAACTACGTACACAGTCTCCCTTACTAAATGCGTCTAGATATGTCTAACTCCGTTTAAACATTCCAAACCTACTCAGCAGCTTCTTACTGTCGCCTCCTGAAAGTTCCAGGATGTGTCCTGATAAGGCTGTACTCGGACATCCTCAAGATGCAATATTAAAACAACAGTTAGTGAAAATTTAGCAATTTAATGCAACATTCAAGATATCTCAAAAATTTGAGCTCCTATACACCGTTTGTGTGACTTTATAGGAGTCACATTATATCACATTGGCACATCATAACTGGTTGGCAATAGACTAATGCGTCATGCGATGTCCTTCGGGAGTCGCAGATATGCGCCCACATGATGGGAAGAACCATTCCCATGGGTGCGGCTATTCTCCACAGGAGTCACTTGTTCTGCTGTCGAACGGATCAGGTTCCATTCTCATATGTACTGCTGGAGTCGTCCTCGAAGACCTCTTCGCATGCAAGGCTTGCCAAGCCATGATCATCATCAGGAGATAGACCGAAGGTTTTGCTAAATGTAAATTTATTGAGCTGGATTAATTTCAAACGAATGGTGGGTTATTTGTTTCGGACGGCGCGGCGAGACAACTAGCAAGGGTCTGCAGTGATTTGCAAGGGGATCGGAACCACCACTTCATATATTCACGTTACTTGAAGGCATACTAGAAANAAGCCATGATCATCATCAGGAGATAGACCGAAGGTTTTGCTAAATGTAAATTTATTGAGCTGGATTATTTTCAAACGAATGGTGAGCTATTTGTTTCGGACGGCACGCCGCGCGGCGAGACAACTAGCAAGGGTCTGCAGTGATTTGCAAGGGGATCGGAACCACCACTTCATATATTCACGTTACTTGAAGGCATACTAGAAAAGTAAAGGCGGAAGTATACGGTAATGACCAGGCTTTATTGCAACACGCCATGCTCATAACGAAGAGCTCCGGTTCAGAAAAATTTCAAGGTCCACAACGGAAAAAAACTTTCACAGTTCTTTATAATGGACCTATCTCTACCGGACTGCGCCTATCGCATTAATCCCACCCTTCACCAGCAGTTAACATAGTCCTTTAAAAAGGTTATGATGATCCACTTACTAGCAATCGGCACTCTCAGACTGCGGTCGCGCACTGCGAATAGATGGCAAATGTAGCTTGTTCAGGCATCCTGACTTCTCGCCATCATGGCTGCATCCCGGTAGTGAAGACGGTTCCGGTGAGGGGGATGACGAAATCGTCGACACTGTTCTCGGTCGGCTACCTCTCCTGAAAAGCAGATCGATTCTACTGAAGACTGTACTAGTAGTCCAATAATGCCGTTCATGCGCTATCGCAGAATTTTTGAAAAGCAAATCACTCAAATGGGAAGAGGACACAGTAGGGACGAGAAAAGTTCGATGCTCCTACCTATCTTTTCGGTTCTTTTTTACCCCCTCCCCCCCCAGACAAGTGCTACAACAAGTTCACGTTTCACGTCCGAGAGAGATGGAAGGCTCGGTAAGAGTAAGCTGGAATAATCGCCATACGCTTCCATTCTCCAAACCAATGCAGTAACAATTCTTTGTCCCATGAAGACGAAGACTTAGTAGAGCCAAGCAGAAACGATTCTCAGGTCTCTGCTCACGAGTTATGGATCCGATGGGAACTCTCTTACTGTCTAACTCACAAGAAACCCTATTCGTATGGAATAGGGAATACCCTCTCCCGGATCATCGAATGAATAGCTATTCAAAAGAATAATTGATACTAACTTGTGAGTGGAAAATATCTTAGGCCTTGATCCTTCACTCCTCGGCGCAATCCAGTCAACGAGAGCATTCGACTTTCTCCGACATTCGGCCACTGCATTCGCTTTACAGTCAGAATGTACTGCCAAACCACAGTCCTTGCATTTCCATCCTTGCCGAATCAGACCCCAGAGCTGCAAAAAAATGGAAGATACTGCCAACCTCATTCAGGTACAATATCAGTAGAACTAAGACTTACCAGACGGCCACAATGACCACACGATGTCGGAGCCAGGAATGTCGTCTCATGGAAATTATGCTTGAACCCGAGCCGAAAATCTACAGAAGTGTTGTTTGCCTTCACAAAATAGGCCTTGAGCTCCTCATGAGATATTTGGCCATCCCTGGAAGTCGAACACGGGTTAGAAGAAGGTGGATCACAAAATTCTTGAGATCGGAAGAGAGTTTTAATGTATTGTTGTGAACCATAAGTGGTTCCAAAGATCTGATATGTGATAACCAGTGAGAATTCTTTGTCACCCTCTTTCCTGCTTACCCCTCTCCGCCCTCTCAAACATTAAATGACCCTCAACTCATTGGGAAACCGCTGAGTAGGTAAAACTCGTGCGATCCTTTGAATGAGGCGGTGTCTTAATACTTCATTTATGATTGAATGCCAATACCTGTCCAGATCAATGGTGCCGAAGGGATCGATGAAGGGGAAGTTACCGGAGATTTGACGGAACTCGGCCTGACTGATATAACCGTCACGGTCATGATCGTAGTGTTTGAAAACCTAAACGAAACTGGCATAGTTCAAGAATAAATTCAATATGACTAGAATCAACGGCCAGAAAAAGTCCGGCAGGTAATCATTTTTTCATGAAGAATGCACTGATTATTGTCTGTGACCTGTTGGAATCATTCAAAAAAGTCTATGAGGCAAAGGGTGGTGGTGGTCTATGCCGGGGGTTGTGGGGGTTGTATGAGGACACGGATCTGGAAAGACAGGAGCGCTATCAGTTCGAGCAACATCAACAGCAACTTTTAGGAGTGCTAGTAAAAATAACAGGAACAGCTCATAGATACTTCCGCTTTTCAGAATGTTGATGAAATTGAAAAGTTTCCGCTAAGGTCTTCCAGAACTGTCAAAAAGAAGTCGAAAAAATAGGTGAATATTGAACAAAAAGGTAACGATAAAGTGATCAGCGCTGGTTCTTTCTGGATGCGCCATGCCACCACATTTTTTTGATTTTTTCGAAAATGAAGCTGAATTCGGAAATGCTATGTAATCGGTAAATGGTTCCTTGAGGGACCATTCTGGTTCCGGAATTACAAATATTGGGTCACTCTTCAGCAAAGTCAATTCCAAAAGTGGCTACTTACAGCGTCGACCATGGCCGTGACATGCTTATTAACGGTTTCTGGATCGAGAGTTGCCGACACGCCAGATGCCCATTCGGCAAACACAACAGGAGGGCTGGGTTGGAACTGAAAATCAGATCTCAGAGATTTTACATCAATGGGAAATTACTAGAGGAATATCCTCACCGTCATAAAAGTCCGTGGCTCTCGTCGGAGTGATAGCTCGTAGATGTCTTCATCGTTGTAACGGATGTCTAATGATACCTAAAATTTTTTTTCATATTTTTTCCAAACTTCTCTACTTTCTCATTCTCAATATACTTTCAAAGGGACCTCCCACTTTCATGGCCTTCGGCATTTGTGTGGAAAGAAAGGTTAACCTCAAAATACTTAGAAAGCTGTGTCATCAAACGGATTTCGAGTTCGGGATATAATGTGAGAAAATACGGGTATGTCTAAGACTTTAGTGTTTCTAGCACTACCATTACCAATAAAAGTACCGTGACTGCATCCAGAACTTACTTTCAGGGTGTTGATGAGGTCCAGATTTGCTTCTGGAAAATTGTGCTGTCGTTGATTGAAGATCATAAAGTGAGAAAGCAAAGTTGCTAAGCGATACAACCTAAAAAAAAACGGAAAATGACGGATGCAGAACTATGTAAATCGTGAAATTCTAGAAGAGGAATTCATGGCGTGACCCACCTCCTCAAACTGACGGTCATTGTTTTATCGAAATTTGCACCACAACAAGTTGCAGCAACGAGGTCTTTCAAATGAACACCTCTGAAAAGTCAGTAAATGTTAGAAAATGCCCCTTGTCGCCTTCAATTCCAAGGTGTTTTGTTTTACTGACCCAAGAGCATGGTTCAACTCCCATCNAAAAAACGGAAAATGACGGATGCAGAACTATGTAAATCTCGAAATTCTAGAAGAGGAATTCATGGCGTGACCCACCTCCTTAAACTGACGGTCATTGTTTTATCGAAATTTGCACCACAACAAGTTGCAGCAACGAGGTCTTTCAAATGAACACCTCTGAAAAGTCAGTAAATGTTAGAAAATGCCCCTTGTCGCCTTTAATTCCAAGGTGTTTTGTTTTACTGACTCAAGAGCATGGTTCAACTCCCATCTCAGCTAGGCATTTTCTCCTCAGTGCAACACCATTATGTTACTCTTTTGGGGTACTCCCTGTCTACGATTTTATTCTAACCCAAAAATTCACTATTCTAGTTTCACGGAAAACTACATAGACAGAATTGAGAGCCATAAGGGACCGTCGATTGATTTTCATAAAGCAATAGATAAATCAGATTCAGATAAGTACACTGGATATGGGGACCGCTCTCAAACCTTATAAGGCTGGGAATTCGATCATTCTAAAAGGGTAACAGCTTGAATGTCAGCAGCAAGCATTACTCTAAGGTACGTTACCAGGATGCAGAGAAATATATAAAGAGTGATTTATTATTCAATTCTAGAACCTTGACCATAGACACCAGGGGAATTCTATTTGCTCTATATTTATTCTAAAACCCACATAATTGGAATCCTAAAGTGTGATCCTAAACTGTTCAGTGCTTTCCTGTATTCACCGAAGTTCGACTGAACCGAGAGCAAATTTGTGAGTTGATTTAATTCCTGAAATAAGTAGACATGATAATATAAAAAACAACTGCCACATGGGGACAAAAATCAATAAAACAAAGTTATTAGTCGAAGAATTCTCAACAAATCCTTTTTGGATTTAGTCTGCTCCTTGATTCATGTATACAAAGGCTCCTATATTGACACTCCTTATTCATACTGGGTTAAAATTTTCGATATAATTGATTTTTACAAAGAGCCCCTTCTCGCAAATTAAGAAAAATTGCTCCTTTGGACCTAATCAGGAAACAAAATCCTCTATGGCTTCTTTGTCGTCGGAAAATCTCGTAGTCTTTCACTTCGAGAAGCCATTGAAAGCTAATCCTCTCTTGATCTTGCCCAGCTAATTCAAGAAAACCCTGAAGCGCTTAAGCTTTAGTATAGCTCGGGACTAGATTTCGGATCTTTACAGCTCTTAGTTCAAATCAGTGAAGATGAGATTTGCTTTAGAAAAAAATCCCACGAGAAAGCCTTAACGCATGTTAGCTGTTGTTTCAAAATGGTTAGAAGAGTCAATTTCTTTACAATATTTTTCAAAGCCCTAGATCGTCAGTTAAATAATTATTTAAGGTGACTGACCTTCCTAGTTTCTGGTGCCAGTTGAGAATTTGTTTTTGATAAACGAGAAATATTACTATGAGTGATTCCACCAATGACCGCCATTAAAGTGTTAAAATTGCATAATTTACGCAAATGCTGAAAAAATACAAAACTACCAGTTATCACGAAAATTTAATGTGTAGTAGTAAATAATACTCAAAATGTCACCTGACCTTGCCTACGTTTACAAATTTTGTTACCATAATGGCCCTTTCCTTAGGCGTTGTTTTACTGAGAACCATAATTTGTACCCAATTGGAGAGATTCTAAAATATTCAGAAGTTTTTTTTAATAATGGGTAATTGTTATATAAAGAATGGAAAATTTAAAATAAAGTTGAACAGGTGGAGCTAGTTGTAGTATGGTCTTTGGTTAATAGGATATTTTGCAGTATGTCTCTACAACGCCGTCAAAACTCGTCCACTTGTGGGTGTACACATCGGCCAACATAGGTCGTTTTTGATGCAACAGTGCCCCAAATGGTATCCATAACGTGAATACAACAGGCTCGCCCTACTTGGGAATTTGAAAGAACTTTAATTCGTGAACTGTGCCTAATCCATGGGACATGTAATGAAGATCAGTAACTCACATTAAATATAGATATTGATCGCTCCAACATTGGCGTGTTTGCTGGTGACCCGTCTTTGACGTAACGTTTAAGCTCAGCTATCTAAGAAGGAAAACAAATGTCAATTGTACAACCAAAGGGAAGCACGGTTTGAAAATTGCTTTGGGTTGCGCCATGAATCTGGAATTTGCTCAAAGTCGTAAGTTAGTATAATCGCTATTTAACTTATTTACTGCTACTTGAGTATTTGATAAGGCAGGTGATTTTCAGACTCGAGGTTTATCTTATCAAAAAATCTGTTCAAGTACAAATCGAAGCACCCATGAGTGCGTGAATTCAAGAGAGTAGGTTAGGTAGGTGTATACAACTCGAGTAATTTGAGTAACCCAGCAATCTTTCTCAATACAAGGTGGTAGTATCTTTGTGTTCAAACACCGCGACATGGAAGAGGAAGCTCATCGAAAACGAAAGTGGGTTTAAGCAGACAGAAGCTTCCCAAATATCCTTATTTCCTCAGAGGGAAAAGAAGAAGGTCACTAGGCTTCCACGTGGTGCATGCAATAACTGAATAAACAGACAAACATGTAAATAATAAACAAATGAATAAGTTTGCACTCACAGAAATCCTACTAAGTACTTTATAGTCGATATGCGACAACGACGTTGATATGTCCTCAGGGCTCCATTGCTCAAATGACAACGAAACCTGTCGGGCAACCGGCTGCCGGACAGAAAGCGCACGTAACCACGCGTACGACGGTCTGAAATTCAGCTCAATTATGAATTTTATTACTTTTATTTCATTTTTATCCTTTCATCCATGATTCTGTGTGGAACGCTCTTTTGTGGTAGCTGAAGCAAGGATGACTGAAGATGACAAATTTTAGGGATGCGCTGCTTATACACCAGAAAGGACGGCTTCAATCATAGTTATGGACGAAGTTAGGAATAAAAATGAGTAAAAACTTTAAAACAATGATCATACGATACGATCATCGGTATTTACTATTATAATTTATATAGGTTAAATAATTTCAGTTTAACTGATAAAACTTCTGTGAAAGCCCTGATTTTCTCTCTGGGTACTTGGTTCACTAAACATAAACATCCCAGTCAGTTTGGAACAACAAAGCCTACAGACTTGGCAAAACAACCGAGGCTTTTATCCTTTCGGGAAGATGCTCATACGCAATCGAACACCACTACAATTCCGAGTTGAAGTAGAATGTGGGGCGTACCCCATAAATCACAAAAGGCTACTGTTTTATGCTGGACGTTATCTTCTTATTAGTAGAGCATGGAAGGGGCAAGAGAAGCTAGAAATTTCCCTTTCATCCTTAACAACTGCTGACTGCTTTCAACATTTAGCATTAGCAATATCCGCCAGTCCCTTGAGCTCCTTTCAGGCCAAGACACTTTAAGATTTCCTTCTTCAGCCCATAATGAAGTGGGTAATGCCCTCAGGCCTCGCAGTTCTGCTCATTTAAGAGCTAATTAAGTATGAAATTAATTCTGTATCCTTCTTATGAGCCTCATAACCGAAGGGTGGGGCAGAAGCGACGGAAATGACGTCATGGGTACGGCATGCTGTTTTCGCATGCCCGAACGTTGATGAAATTGCCACCCAAGGCGGAATGGCCGGCATCGATGACGTGGATCGCTAAATTTAGGCCCTATTAATCCAATGAAGCAATTCCTCGTAGGTGTTTCCGTGAAAAAAGGACTTCTGGGCAAAACAGGTATATGTTTATACTCTCTACCTACATGGGAAATCGAATATCAAAGATTGTGAAGCCTGAAGAGTGAATAACTCTGATCACTACCAGGGGCCCCAGAAATTCCTGGATTGAAGTGCCAGTTGGTTAGAGTGGTAACAAGTGATAAGAGATGATAAGGACAAAAGAAAGCTCAAAAGACATCCCTTCTTACTAAAGACGGATCTCGACTCCTCACTGCAATGAAAAATATGATTAGATCTTAGATTGAATGTAACGAATCACGTTAGGATTGTATATTTTCAAGAGGAAAAATCAGAAATTTATGGAAATCCCTTGATAAGCAGCTAATGAGTGAGTAATAAAAAGAGTAATAAGAATTATAACAAAAAATCTGTTTCTTCTTCTTGGCTCGAACCATCATAACAGCCCATGAGATGACTTATGTCATGAAAGAATATTGCCTTTTTCCGCCAATATTTCCGGTTGACTTGGTATGATTCGAGTTTTGTATTGTAACTGATAGTAACTGACAGTATGCAGCAATATATTGTAAATAATTGAGGTCTGACGAAGGCCCTATATGCCGAAAGCTCACCAATAAAAGGGAAGAATTAAGAGCTTCGAAAAGTACACAAAACGACGACAAGTCTAAATAAAGCTCAAAGATAGCAGTATTTTAAAATAAGCGAATATCTAAATAAACAACTATTATATTAGTTTCTTAAATTGAACAGATGAGTCAATAAATGAAAAATATTTAATCGACATTCCGGATAGGTCCGCCGCCTATGCCGGCCATCCCTTCTACTTCTCCGGGGTCAGCCAATTGGTTTACAGCACTGACTTGTACATCGGCTAGCTACCGTAAGTCAATGTATGAGCCACATACGCATTCAATACGCCGCTATGATTCTGGAAGGAAGTCGTATGCGGGACGCATCCTCCAGACGAGGTTGATCAAAGCTCACAAGCAGCAGCAGCACACCTTAAAATAACCTACACAGCCCATCCACCCATCGGCTTACTGAGCGCCACAGTCTGTCTAGTAACAAGACTTATCTTCCCCGTGGTACGTGATGATTGCTAAAAAGGATGTAGTGATCAAGAAGTAAGAGTAAACAAATAAATACTCAGAAATAACCAGGGTCCGCCCTGCCGTCATTTTTGCTATACAACGATCAGTGAAAAAAGGACCAACTTTTCAACTGCAGTATTTAACGAAATGTAAGTGTTTACATTCAAAAGTAAATAAACGTATAAATAGTAATTAACAAGAATAGGCTGGTAGTCCTAGCTTTCATATCGAAGTAATCGTTTGGTTGTATTGCAATATTGTATGATTTCTGCATAAATCCAAACAAACTCACAGATTGGAGACGTCGATCATTTCTCGGGTCTCTTCCGGTACATCACTTGCTAATGTTCGGAAACGAACCGCAAGCTGTTGAAGCGATTGTTGACCGTCAAAATGATGTGGAAATCGTCGAATCCAGTAGACCACAGCCAGGCAGAGCCCTATCCGAGCTCTCAACTCCTTCGATTCCTTGGAAAAGGATTAACATTAAGCAGTTCTTGATCACGATATGCATCTATGTAAGAACATTGATCAATGATTGATCATGATTGATTTATTCCAAACGGCTCGCAATAGTTCTACGAGTTGGATGAGATCGACCACTTAATCGTTGTTTATTTAATCAATTACGTATCTATCTGTTTGGTTATCCAAACATCCACTTACTTATCTATAGACGTAGCTAGCAACTGTACTTCGAGAGGGATAAGTCAAGATCACCATCCGCTCAATTATCGGATTATTTATAATCCTATTAGTTCATAATTCAATAATTATTTAATCGTTTATTTATTCGACCCTTCTTTTGTTTATTCATTTGTTTATACACTTATATAGTTATTCATTTATGTGTGAGGGAAGAGCTCCAATTAAGGACATTCCTTAAGTTTTACATTTCAGGTTCGATATGCCATTTCTTCATGTCATTACTTATTCGCACTGGTCCAATCCCTTTATTCTTCTCTTTTCTATTAACCATATCATTTGATGATATTTTCTGGCGCTCTCATAGGTCAGTAATTACCTAACGAAACGTCCGGGGAAATCGCGTTAGAAAAAAAACTTTTAGCTACTCAAGTCGAGTTATGATTTTGGGTGCTCGACTTCGCTAGGGAGTAGTGGATAGCCTCTGAATTATTGATAGCTGAGGGAACACGGGCCTTGAAATCGCGTGCATGCTAAACCCTTGCGTTCTGGATAGATATTATATATTCGATTCAAGCACTGTACTCTCACTTACATTACCATGAGCATTACTTTTGGAATACCGGGAGGTGACACCTTCAGAAACACTTCTGAAGGGGCCTCGCTATTAAGGAAGCGAGTAGAAGAAGGACTTTGGTAGTGGTAGGAGGTAGGTAGTGGATAAAGAACGCCGTGCTAGGAGAGCAAGTACAGGTGTGGGTCCCGTCTGAGGCGAAGTTTCCCTCACAACACGCCATCATAGTAGGAATTCGTACGTCGTCGAATAACAACTACCAATAAAAAACAAATCAAGGATAGGAGTGACAACTTAAGGAAGTACGGTAAACCTCTCGTGGGGAAGAGGAACGATTGAGAACAGTCCTACCTGAAGTGTGACAATGAACTGTGCCAGAAGCTGTGTACTATCGACGAGCCATTGATGAGCAACGAACAGACTGAACAGGTATTCGTCATCCACCACATCTCCGTCGTCATCTAGAAAGAACAGGTGTCAGCGTATTCCCCTACCGAAGAAATCTCTTCATAAGCAAAGCCATCAAGCCCTTCTCTAGAACCGTGTTTAACCATGCAATTAGCAAGGAATTGTGCCATTTATTTTGAGAAAATTCCCACGATTAACTTTTTATATTTTATACTTTTGAGAATTTGAGAATTTTGTATTTTTTCCAGTGACTCCTATTCCAGGTTTTTGATTACACGGCTGATTTTTAAACTTTTGGCTAATTTTTGGTGATTTTTATAATACCAATAAATATTAATATAATCAATAATACCAATACTAATAGACCAAGCTTTTTTCTNATGTGTTTTATACTTGATAAGCCAAAAATAGCGATGATTCCAATTTTACTTTCAGCAAGAAAAAACGCCTCTCTTTCTTCTCTCACATTATTAGGCTCACCTTAATGCCTATTTCGTTGGAGGCTGGAAAGCGTGGGCGGATAGGAAATGGGTAATTGAATCGGATAAGAGGATATTCGACTTTATTCACGAGTGGGTGGAGTCATTTTCGACAATTCTCATCTCCCACGTAAATTCACCAAGTACTGGAGCGTAGGAGGTACACAAAAAACGATTGAATAAGGAAATTGAAACCTAATAGGATGATTTTCCTCGCCCACACTGTTTTTATATGGCTAATATAGGCAATTACATATTTAGAATAAGGGAATCAGGAATAATATGGCTACACATTACTACCTACTATCACTTAATAACGCACAATTGTAATGTAAGACTAAAAAAGGTAATTAAAATAATAAATTAAATTATGATTCCGGTAATAACTGAATAATCTTCATTTCCTTCAGGTTATAAAGACTGAACATCAATATTGACATTTATTACATAAAATTGCTAAAAAAGAAAATGAAGTCTTCGGTATTGATCATTTCGGTCAACGGGATGCGCCACGTATTCCACTCATATCCAGAATCGTAGTGGCGATTTGAATGCAAGTGTGGCTTACACAATGACTTGGAGGTGGCTAGTCGATGTGCAAGCCAGCGCCTTTGATATCCTAGACCAATCTGGTACAAATAAACCGAATCCGAAAGGTTGGAAGGTTTGATTGGCTTGGGTGTGCATCGACCCAGGACTCGATCTCCGAACCATGCGTAAGTGATAGGGCGCCACTTACCCCTACACTACCATTTGCTCACTACTAATATATTACAGGACACTTGATGTCTGATGCATCTAAGATCCGTGTAGGTGGTTTAGATTATTGCAGGTATTCCAGCAACTTCACTCCCTTAAAACCCTCCCAGTACTTTGGAATTTCGTGGAATATTGAGTTAGGTGGTTATATTCCGAGAAATATCGTGATGTTTCCAGACCTTCGGGTAGATGACTTCGCCGAAACGGCAGTCATAATATTTATGAATTCATGATAAGAAAAATTCCGCGCCAGTATTTTGGAGTATTTGATATGGTCCAGAAAAACTGGATCCAGCACATCATGCTCTCAGAACTGCTATATTTATTGTTACCAGATGTCTGTTAATGCTTCCATCTGGTATTACGAATATTTTTAATGTCCGACTTTTGGGAGACATCAAAGAGTTATGATTCCCTTTCCATTCCCAAAATTACCATGCGATATCTCCTTTACTTTACCAAATTTCTTGGTCCATAAGAAGTTAGTGACCCCTTTGAAAGCAGGGCGAATCAGACCAGGACTCCTACCAGAGCCAAGGGTGTGATGGATCGTTGCTGCTAATATGGAGGCTCTAACAGTGAAGTTTGACCATGTTGCTTCAAACCTTCGAATTCTTAGACATTCATCTGATCATTTACTGAACGAATGGATGAGAAAAGCCTCAAAGTCTCTTGGGTCATGGTAATTTCTACTTCACTTTATATTCTCTTCTGAAAAAAAATTGCAGAGACTTCGATTACTAGTCAAAGAAGTCAAGAACCTACTCTAGTAATGTCCATAAGTTTCTAATCAAATCTTGCAAACATTAATTACTATAATTAGAGAAGTGTAGTCAAACTTTACCGCTAGGGCGCTCCGATTCGGAACCGCAACTCGTTTCATGGCTGTTCCCTTTAAAAGTCATAGCTTACTTGCCCTTGAATCAGATTGAAATAAAACCCCCAGAATGTCCTCACACTGAGGTGTTGAGGAAGGCTTTTCTAGGAACCTTCTGTTTTCCTTTTTTCTTAAACTCTTATGTGCGTCAACGATAATACCTTATTACAGCGACTATCTTCATAATAGTCTCCCGAAACGATCGAGGATTTTGTCGTGAAAACAGAAGATCGTAGGCATTATATATGTTTTTCAGACTCTCACTTTAATATATCGAGTCTTTATGGAGCCTGCCACTAAGCCTCTCACAATTTCCCTCATGGAGAGGAAGGGAGAGGGGAAGGGAAGGCGGAAGAAGGTGAGAGAAAGGGAATTAGTGGGAAGAAGAAGGAAATGAATTGGTTAACACAGCCGGAAATAAAATTGACCCAGCTGAGCAGTCCTTTTTAGCTCGGTATGAAGAAAAAGTGGTTTACTAGGGTTAATACTGTGATTTATCAAATAGGAGAAGGCAAAGGATCCAAATGTTCACTTTCTATCACCCCAAGTGGAATTAGACGCAATTTCTTTGGCCAGTTCAACGGCGGAACCCCCGTCAAATACCCCACTGCTCCTCATCAGGAGTAGCATCCCTTGGACGCTAGAAATTCCCGTCGAGAAGCAGCCATTCTCTACTTCTTTCTCACTCCGTTCCCTATCTCTTCACCAATGCTCAATAGGTTCCCTTGCGGAATCGCCTCCGATTCACATCAGGTTTGCGTTAGTTTGCATCGAATGAGAGTCTCGTGGTACTCATTGAGCGAGGCGACCTTGTGCCTTCACAAATGCAATTGAATGGGGGGAAATCAGAGGAAAACGAGTCGTCCTCATCGAACAGAATTACTGGTTACGATGAAGGAAACGTTGCAGAACGGCGAAAGTGAGGCATAACGGAGCAGAATGTATGAGCAATCATCTGACTAGTTGAATGATATTTTCAAAGGAAGTCCGAAGTTGACTAGTTGAGTCAAAACATTTCAAATTTCAGAAAAAAAAATGCTCCGTCGAATGTCGTTTTCCATATATGGAATGAAGGTTGACAGGAGACAGGAAAGTACAGCAATTCCGTTAGCAAATGTCATAGCATTATTGATACTTTGATAAAAAGTAGTAACAGATAAGAGTAAGAGTTAATAAATAGTGATACCATGGTTTTCATTTTTGAAGTGACCTATTCTATACCATGAAGACAAGCGAAATGGTCTGGGGTTCCATTTGAATGAAGATGTCAGTGAATCAACAGATCGGCAGTTACAAAAATTGAGATCGAATGTGGGATTCAAACTCCCAAGCAAGTTACTATCGATTGAAAGCTGCTTAAAATACAGTGTTGGTCGGTAACCAAGTAATTTCTATTTAGTACGATTTCTTCTTCGATAAATGTGATAGCTGTAATTGATAGCTGTAATCGAAGAATCGGAAAATTCGAAATCCTTTCCCGAGTATTTGGGTAGGAGTTTAAGACCCACAAATATTTAGAAATAAAAGCAGAAATCGGAAAAAAAAGTTGACAAGTGTAGTACAAATGAATCGTTGTGAGACCTATCGATCCATACTCCACTACCACACCACAGGTGAGAATCCCTACACCTACACTATGTACTAGGGGGAGAACGTTCTCCCGGACCACTACACAACCCTTGTCTTCGAATATCCCTTTGTTTTTCGCTCCTTTTTAATTTCAGGGAACTGCATGTCCCAACCCTAAGTCAGTCAGTCAGCCTTTTCATTCTTTTCAAGTCAATGCGATCAATGCCTAAGCAATGTCCAGAAACCACCCGGAAATGATTTCGGCGTGAATGTTGCAGAGGTTGATCCCGGAGATTTGGTGAGGATCCATTTCCGAACGTCGATGTACGGCCAGGCCGCCGGCTCCCCTTCATTCTCTTCCTTTCTCTGGGGGGCATGCGTAATTGATTAAGCTCCGATGGGCATAAATTGCACTACCTCAATGCAGTTTATCTTTTGCAAAACAAATTACTGTGACGAGTAAGCTCATCTTCCCGGACCCACACTATCGACGTTTTTACTTCTTAGTTGGCCCTCCTCTGTTACCACTGTTCCCTCTACGCGACCCCTGGGTGCATGGGGTTAGCCACTTTGTTGTTAGCTCAGTCCATTCATCGACGACAACGTGGGTGGTCGGGGTAATTGCGTAGGGAGGATTTTTTTCTTAACAACAACAATAATTACGTTCATCTGGTAAGGGACGGATTGACGTAAGATGTCCTCAAGAAAAAACGATGAGCATGAAGGGGGTACTTAGAAATTGCGTGGGTGAAGTCAATGACGTGCCTGATATACATTTTTTTCTCCCTACAGATATGTCAAGGGCATCCACCCGCGGCTTATAAGGGCTATTGACGTCGATGCTAAAAGTAGCGTCGACTAGGCAACACATAGAGCGGCCAAGTCTCGAAGAGACCCGGTGATATTTGATATCACCTCATAAATCCGATTCGTTTCAATGATTAGCAACGGATCTGAGGGAGTACTGGACGTCACGGGCCTAGATATGTACGTAAACGTGGCAGATTTACGTCTTACTGCCGAGTTAACCAGGATTGTGACGTAGTTACGGACCAATCATGAGCAGTGGAGGGATAATTTCGGCTCCGAAAAGCTAGGAAATTCTTTTCGGATTATTTCCTTTGGATTTTCCAGCTATTTTCCAAACTCAAAACCATCAGCTTATCCTAGAAATGCTCTTAATCAGAAATGGGTGTAAAACCACCAGGCAAGCGACCATTTTCGAGGAGATTATACGGTAATAAAACCATTCCCAGCCCCTTACTAAAGAAAATCAGGAGAAAAGGTAGAAGAGTTACATCGAGGAAAAATATTACCTGTGAACTGAAAATGATACCTTTGGATTTCAATTATTTTTATGGCCCGGAAGAAATTTCCCATTTGATCATAGGCTTCTGGGAGATTATTTTTATAAGAGCATTCAGGCAATGAGTGGGAATGGTTCAAAGTTCAAGTAAAAGCAAAAACTATCTCAATTCGTTTCGTCCTATTTTTTTCTTGAGTTTTCTTTTCGTTAAAGCGGGAAAAGAGTTTCTAGGGATAGTTGGTAGACAAAACCTGGCTTTTTTGGAAGAATTCGAACATAGTTAGGTTTAATTCCATAGAGATGGTGAAGAGCAAAACCATCGGAGCTTCATTAACACTACTCATTTTAGACCAAGAGGATCAGGTCAAGTGAATCGCGAGCGCTTTCCCACTTGATTACTCAAGTATCGCCCTTTAGCAAGAAAATTTATAGCTAAGTATTACCTCTACCACTCTTAGCCACCTGTGGATATCTATATGCCAGAACAGTAATATAAATGGGCATCATCCCCCTGATTTGAGGAATCGTCCAATACTGCAGCGTTGGATAGGACTGCTCGGGAAGTACCCCTAGAATTTCTGGTGTTTACTTTTGATGAGGATATTCAAAGCTTAGTATTCCACGGTGATTTATTTATGTAAAAAAAGTAAATAAGTCTTTGAATTTACGGACAGCTTCCCACTCGATTACCTAGTCATAAAAACCATTCTTCAACGAGAAATTTACAGCTCACCACTCGTAGTCAAGAGCTTTATAGCACAATATACAAGTTGTAAGAAATCTAATGAAAAGAAAAAGTTTCTCGAATAAAGTACTGGCTTATTAACTTGACTTTTTCTTCCGTGTACGCTATGCATTACAATTCTTCACTGAATTGCTAACTGGTTTGACAGCACAATGAATTTTAGAAGCTTTTGAGGGTTCCTTAAGCCAACCGCTTTATCTTCACATCTGTCTCTAGTGCCACTCAATCAACCCTAGGCATGAGCTGTGTTTTTGCGGTACAGACGGAACCCGATCTCGTGAAATGTTTTGCCATGATTTCATCTATACTTAAATAAAATCTCAAGGAAAACAGCAAGAAAACTATGTAGCTGGAGACGGTAACCAAGTTTATCAATGATCAAAAGAGTGATTATTAGTTAATCGATTTCCATTACCAGTTCTTTGAAGTGAGAAAGTGAAAATCATAGTGGAATCGGTAAAACTACGATAGAATCCCATGAAAAATTCCATAAAATTCACAATTCCCCTTTACTATAGCGAAGATAAATGCCCGTCGACATTCACATAAGTATTCGCTGGCATCAAAGCTGGGTAAATGAAACTTTTGGATTCCAAAAATCACCGGTGAGAAAGCTGACGACCCCCAAATTGTCGGAGAAAATGGTGTTTTCTTCCGAGA
>UZAF01019759.1:3923-16065 GCA_900617895.1 Haemonchus placei | reverse complement strand
TGACTGCCGTGGGCCAAACCAGTGACAATTGCGACGTCTGTCAAATATCGCGGGCCGACTCGCCGCGTGCGACGGCTGCGGCGTGACCTAGTTTCGACGGACACGCGCAACGAAGCGCACCCAATCTCCAGTATTTCTTTAATTAGTGACCTTGAATTTGGAGAACAAGCAACGATTACTGTACACCAATGTATTATACTGATGAATTAATATAATATTTTAAATATTAATAGGAATTAATAGGAATTAAATATTTAATAGGAATTTGAACAACTATACCGTCTTGACATTAAAATCGAATTCGTGGCGCACCCTGAGGAGCTTTTTCGATCGTCACTCTACAACCAGTTCCACCCAGGAGGAGTGGAGTCAATTTAATTTCCCTTTTCTCAAATATGTGTACTTCTATGGCAGCTTTCGTTTGTTTTTGAGAAGAAATTCTCAGAAGTAGTCGTGTGCTTGGTAAAGCGCCTGAGAGGATTTCACTCGTCAATGTGAAAATTTGAAGCTTCGAATAGCTTTGGTTTCTCTGAACTTTTCAAGTGAGAACAAGAGAAATGCAGAAAGGGCGCCCATGAGAAGGGTGCTATGCTGGAAATCCCTAGGGAATCGAAAAAGGTCCAAATCCGTGAGGGGAAATTTGGACTTTCGAGGCACAATAACAAATGGCTATCGGCAAAACGAGGACGAAAGCTTGAATGCAATACACAAGCAGAGAACGACTTATTCAACGTCAACGAACCTACGTGCACCCTTTGTTCCAGTCCCATTTAATCAGTACTATTGTTTACGGCGACTTGTGGCCGACAGAGGTTCTACGGATAACCTTTTCACACGAAGGTGAGACGTTGAATGGCAGTTTAGCGTCAGCCTAGGATGACTGCCTCAGGCTCATTGAATTTCTTTTTTTATTACTTGAATTCCTTTTTTTTCAGTCGCCTGTGGATTTTTTTGTCTTAATGCTGTCTCTTGAATCTTCGTTTTTTATGTAAATGACTAGGAGCAAGAACGAGAGCTTGAATGAAATACACAAGGAGAGAGTGCCTCAGTCAACGTCAGCGAACCTACATGCACTCTTTGTTCCAGTCCCATTTAATCATTACTATCTATTGTTTTCGGCAAGCAATCGAAGTGCCAGTCGGTCGAGGTTCTGCGGCAAATCCGCAGGAATGCGAGACCTTAAATAGCCGTCTAACGTCATCCTGAAATGCTTGCTTCTAATTCTTTGAATTTTTTCCACTCAACATTTTGCTTCTGCTCTCTTCCTTTCTTCAGTAAATGACTGGGAGCGAGACCCAGCTTCCTTCCACCTTTCAGTATTCTTTCTTCGTATATGTTTCCTCACTGAGATAAGGCAACATCTGACTTTGCCGCATCGAAAAACGGCTCACAGCGAGTGCGATAGGTTCACTCAAAATCCACTGGTCAATCACGTGTGTGAAAAACTCTTGTTTATATACAAAGCACCAAATTATACGACATAAGAAAATGCAAGAATAGTGCTAGTGTTGCTACAAGACGAATACAAGAGGATAACAGGTTCATCTTGAATCTACAATGAAAATAGCTACAACCAATATCCTCCACCACTAGGGATCGCCGACCCTCCTTGCCCTCGAGGTGCGGCACTGCGCGATTTCAAGGAACATAGGCTACTACTGCACCGTTAGTCTTTGCGCACTCGAGCTGCTGCGCAATCGGTGTTTGGGCAGCAACCTCGCAGCGCCCAACAACCCATCTCATCACATCTCGGAGATCCTTCCTTCCTTTCCGCCAGATGTTATAGCGGCGACAACTCGGCCTACAACGAGTAGTGGAAGACGTCACAAGACATGAAGGCGATGACCAACGACTGAACACGGGACGAGCGATAAGAAGAATGAGCTACACGGCAAAAGTGGCTGCTTTCATACTTCGACTTGCGCGTCGGCTCGCAAGTCGAAGTATGAAAGCAGCCAGTGTTGACAATCCGACTAAATTCTACGCCACGGCGGCAAATGCCTGCGTGGCCAGACGACGCGCAGCTGGCGCACGGTTTGAACGACAAGAGACGGTAGTGCGCGTCCAATGTTGCGCGGACAGTGTGATGACGACTCAGGTGCTAAATAGTCGCGAGCGCCACTATAGAAGGCGTATCGATCCAGGATGCAAACCGCGAACTGTGCTTCGGTGGTAGTACCCACTTGCCATTGGATACGTAGCCCCATCATAGGGTATACAATTGGAAATAGAACAATGACTGAAAATTTCGTTGTCGGTTGGAGTTGCTGCCTTTCAAATCTCATGCATCGCACCCACCGAGAATTTTCAGCATTCAGATGAGGAATTCGTTTCATTTTGCGTCTTTGAAAAGCATTGGGAACCCTAGAAGAATATAGAAAGAAGGAGCTGTGCACTGCTGGAAAATTCACAAGTGAGAGCTTGAGACCGCTCTTGCATTGGAATAAGCTAACTGGGGTATAATAAAGGCTGTTTAGGGTTAGCGGTTTGAAAAATCGTGGGAACACTGGATTCTGGAGCCGAAGCCGATATGTGGGTCCAAATACGAATGGATGAGTCAAATCGTGGAATAATGAAAGCTTGGCGACTCGAAATCGCGATGTTGTCAGATTGTTGTTATGACTAGGTACATATTTGACCTGGCAGCTTCGCCCTTTCGGCATCTTATCCTTGTCTCCAAGACCACCCAGTTGTGAATAATAAGAAAACAAACAAAAAGAATAACGAAGTTAAGCTTGGAAGTGAGGGCGGGGGGGGGGGAGGGTGGAAGTTGGGGTGAGGGAGAGCAACACAAACTTAGTCCAAATGCATAGTGTTGTTGAATGTGATGTGATATTACGATGTGATTATGTGTCCAAACATCCGTGTTTACCCCTCAAATTTATTCTTGGATGTCTGGCGCTCACATCCCGGCTTTCGATGACTAAAGAGTTTATTTTATTTTTACCTATTTGGTAGTGGCTAATTTATCATCAACATTGGATTATTGTGCTCATTGTCTTCAATCATTCATTGCATTGCATCGCATGACCCAAAGATTTGAAATTCTGTCAGAAAAGTTTGAGTTGATTTCAAATACGGCGGTTTCTTTTTTATTTGAAACCGTAATGATGACATTATTATGGCTATTTTGGAGCTTCGTTAATTTTTATTTTTATTATTCATGAATAATATTTAGCACTACTGCCGGTTTAGCCGATATTCCAAGGTCACCAACATGACTAACTTTTCCTACGCTGTAAAGGCTTAAGCCGAGTGGCTCGCAGTCAACCCTTCAAACTTGACACTGCTGGCATTCCGAGTTTAATTATTTCGAAGACCGCCGCATAATGAATGGGAAACACTTGCAGCGACACTGCGGCTTCCAGGTAAACATTTTCAGAACGCACACTTTCTAATTATACCAAGCTCTTCAATTCTCACTTTTCCGAGTTACTGCAGGAACTCTCACCCGCGATTCAAAAAGCGAGAGAGATTTCCCAGATGTAAGGCCTGTAATAATGGTTGCTTAAGCACACTCCAGGATGAAAATGGTTCCTGATCCAGAAGCTTTTGAGATTTCGCCCTAGGATGAACCCGTGATCCCTATGTATAGCATGTAGGACATTGTCGGATCGCAAAACGATCTCGACAGGGCATTATAAATTGCCTAATCCCAAGTACACACACCCAAAAGTGGTCGTATTATGGCTATCCTGTTAAGGATTCACAGGTATTCACAATGAAGCTTTAGGGAACTCGTACATCTTCTTTTCGAACTACTTTTTTGAAGCCTCACATGTATTTTTTGAAATTCGCATATTTTCCCACTTTTGGCGCTCTTCTCCACTTCGACTAGTTCATTTAGGCGCTGAGTACCTCAACATTATCATGAAGGTGATTTTAATTTCAATTGGTTTCCAAGTTCAAGTTATGGCTGTATCTCGACGTGCCGTTAGATTCAGATCCACTTGAGGTTCTATCATGCAGAAGGGGTTCGATCTCTTGGTCAAGCAAGTGCGGGGACAGGCCCAGGCCATCGCATACAGTACATCGGATAGGGTGATTCCATTCCAGTGGAACAGGAGACTACTGAGAACGCGAAACTTGTTTTTCCCTACTTCCTCTGCTCTTTCATTTGTTATTCAAAAATTCAAGTAGTATTTCCAACTTTCGGCATCTCTCTCTGCGGTTTTGGATTAGCCTGAAACGAAGGGACCTGAAATTCGTGAAGAAGTAGCAGTGAATGCTCGACGGCGTAGGTGTGACAGAAAATTGCTGTGGTGAAAGACGAGTTCTCCCGTTGCTTCTTCCGTTGTTTTCTGCAGTATTCTACGCATTTCGTTAGTGAATAGATTGAGCTCAGTGCTCACACCCCTTGACTTCATTCGAAACAACAGCCATGGACATGCATGAGGCGTTTCTCTGTCGCGATGGCATTTTCTCGTCCTCCAAGGACCTCTTCAAAATGTCGACTGCGGATGTGTTTTTGGTCTTTTCGGATTGTCGTGCATACGCTCATCGTTGCCTCCTCCTAGAGGACGGATAGTGATGATTCGATTTCTGAAATTTATTCGCAACATCGCTATTTCTTCGAAATAACCAACTGCCATTCCAAATTGCTTTTTGGAACATTCGCGAAGGGCAGCAACCATTTCTGGATGACACAACGGAAGATTTACAAAGGACATCTATTTAAAGGTGCCAATTTTCAGCAAGGAAACTGGGGGACTGCGTGGAAAAGCGGAGCCTTTCTTTTGGAAGCCCAACTTCCTAATTCAATCGTACTTTTTCAGAATTTCATCTATTCGGGCACTGCCACAGTCTATCGGTAAGAAGCTTGGTTGGTTGCAAATTTGATTGTACTTTTGGATGAGCAGGACGCTGTGGAGGTGGCGCTGGGCTGTCATTTGGACTTTATGGACCTCGAAGGAGGAACGACTTTGGTCCTTACTCTGCCCTCTGCCATTCTTATTCCCTTTGTAGACGACACTGCGTAATCTCAGTAATGGATTAGACTTGTTCGGGCGTCAAACGTCTTAGTAGTTCATCTCGGTTATTACTTCACCTACCCGGACTATGGTCGAGGAGGAAGGGCCACGGGACTCTGTTCTTATGATCCTGCTTGTAAGCTAGTTAAAACATATTTAGAGCAGTTTATACTCAACAAAAGTGTCTTTGGTAAGCACCCTCTGAGCTTTTTAATCCAAGGGCTCAACACGCCACCTTCTCCTCCTACAACAGCCTTAGTTGGGATCAGAATAACAACGTCTCCTCAATCATGCCGCTTCGAGCAGCCACTTTTCGTTGGCACTGTTTTCCACTACGAAGTCGCCCATCTTATAAAAATTAGTCACGCCACTTTAAGTTCGACGGAAACTAGGAAGTGGCAATTGAATCAGCCAAGAGGGCTGCTTGTCACTTCTGACTCTTTCCTGCTTTGCGCTATTTAATCAAGTGGCTCTTTGATCACGAATTTGGAACGATAAGAGCATTGCTTTGCTGTGCTTGGATAATGCAGAAAATTGCTATTGCTTTCGCTGACTGACTCCCGTTCCTGTTCCCCTGCCTACAGCGAAAGATTCGATTTTGCTAAGCTGTCTGGGAGAGCCACTTACTACTCCTGAAATAAGTGTTTATGAATCAAGTATACACAGTGAATTTGCGTAGCTAAGCAAACTTCTTCCGGAAGAATTCATGATTCATTCTTGGAGACGTAAATCTCTGTTATCTTGGTGGGAAGTTGATCATGGCTCACGGGAAACGGCAGCAGTTCTATTTTGATGAGCCGTTCGGGAACGGATCTCCGCCATATCCTCCTCTTACTGGTGAGAACATCGAGCGTATCATGCTTACGCACTCTCAGGCCGCTAGATGACCAATGGGTAGTGTTAGAAAGAATCAAAAAGCCTTAGAGGACGCCCGGACAGTCTTCCTCTGTCGGTTGAAATCTCAAGTCTTAAAATTGATCTCCGCCCTTTTCAGAGTCAAGGATGGTAGAAATTTTCTTCCCAAACCGGCTTCCGTCTACCCTCCTCCCATTCCTACCGTACTTCTGTCAACATTCCTGGTAGCCATAATCAATCTATACAAAAATTCTCACCACTATCTTCTCATGACTTTCATTAATTTATCCTCCCACAACAAGTCGCGGGCTTAACTACTCTGACAGCCAAGAGGGAGTTTTCAGTGCCTCTACTCAGCTTGCCTCGTCCACCTTCTTCAAGCTCTTCAGCCCTACCTTGACGGCAATTATTCCTTTTATTAGTGATTTTCGAACGCTGAAAAGCTTTGCCTCGCTGTTACTCACGCTAGCATCACCCCATTGTTGTTGGAGAGATGACGGCAGGGGATTGTCCCTGCAAATCTCATCTTACAACTCCACAACCACGCTTTTTTTTCTTTAGATTCCAAGTTCTATTCAACAGGTGCAATCTATGCTTCAATATTCCTCCAACTTGAGTGACGGGGATTTCTTAATGAATCGGGAATAAGCCTGCGAATTTCTGGGGACAGATTGCATCTCATTTTAAATGCATATGGAAGACTTGGGCACATTTTTCTGGGAAGTCACCTAGAAGCTGTAGGACCTTTCCGGCTTTACCAATCAACCCGATACCTCAACCCTTTAAAAAACCCCACTGTAACGGTAAGGGAGTGAGTGCTCATCAATTCATGGGGCTCGGCTGAAGTAGGGGGAACTGTTACTTATGCCCTGCGACACACATAGATAGCCTCATAAACATCACACCTTCACAATTTCAACCGACAGCGAAAGGCAGCAGGCAACAACATCGAGCAAGCGCATTGACGACGTTCGTCTTCCATTCGTCACAGAACGACGCAATTCTACGGGGGAACGACTCTCTTGTCGACAACTTTGATGATTCTTCTCAACGAACGTTTTTTCCCGTCCCCATGCGCCCCATTAAGCGATTGACATTAGTGTAGTGAATGCTGCGGCTCCTAGGAACGCGATGCAGCATCAAAGCTTTCTAAAAGCCGCATCGCACGACTTTCATTAATCTCCTAAACGAAAGAAAAAACCGAGGCGTTCCTCGGAATCAATTAGTGTCGTCATGCTTTGACAGGTGGTTTCGTCAAATTGAACCAACACTGCTCACTGGCCACTGGAGACTTCTATCAATTAAAAGTACTCAATTGAATTTTACGACCTCTTCCGGACTACTTTCTCTTAGTACAAGCAATGAGATTTAGATGTTGATGACGTAAGTACATATTTTCTTTTGGAAGTGTGAAAATATACTATTGTAATCCAGGGCGGAGGTGGTGTAGTGGCAAGTGGCGCACTATCTCACACGCTCGGTCAGGGGTTCGAATCCTGGATCGATGTCTGCCCAGGCCAACCAAGCCTTCCATCCCCTCAGGGTAAGCCAATTGGTTCCAAACTCGTCTGGGAGGATAAAAGCCCTGATATGAACATCGGCTGGTTACAGCAATCCTTTGTATGTTCCATATACGCACTCAAAACGTCATTACGATTCTGAATGAAATCGAATGTGGGGGCGCATCCCTCAGACGGGATTGATAAAAGCCAAGAGGCTTTTTAAACCATAACTTAACTCCGACCTGTCTGATTGAGGCATTGAATCGTAGCTGTGCTGTTTTCCGTTTTCGTTTATTCGTTTGATCTTTTATTCACCAACTTATTCATTGCTCTTTTGGTCCGATTCTGCGATTCCCTTGAATGATTGTTTAAGACTATCGCCATATGATCGACATCTACTTTCCACCTGTGATATATAGCTCAAATCCGCCTTGAGCTTCGAGCTCAGTTTAGGCATTTAAGCGAAAAAAAGTTTTTTGATTGGCCATATGCCCGATCCGTTACTATAACAATCTCAACTAGAGCAGTTACTATAATGTTTTTTGTGGGTAGCAACGGTTAGGCTGCCAAGCTTCCTATGTAGCTTCCCATTGCAACAGTGTCAATCAAAGTCATCCAAGTCGCTGATACCAAGTACTTTAATGAGTCACTCTTCGCAGCTCCCCTGTCTCCTCTGCTGAGACCGTTTACTTATCGTTTTTACTCTAATTCTAAATATTGTTGACTTGTGGACCAGGAGTTTGACAGATGGGAACGACTTTAGAATATGGTAGCTTTGTCCAAACCTGCCTACTCCGGCTGCCTCCCTCAGACCACTGGAAAAGCTACTTTGTCTCTGGAACGGACCCATATGCCCTACCCCTTACCAGTTAGTCGGCTTCAGTTAACAATCGGGCACTGCGGAAGCTCCTGTAACTCAGCTCACAAAATAGTTTTTGCTGACTAGAACTTTCCCATATGTACTGATAAACCACCACTGCTATAAAAAGAGTGTATGTACTGCCCACTGCCCCAAACATAGCTGACGCCTTGGTATAATTAGTTTGTACTTTCCTTCAGCTTCAAAGTTTTTCCGATTTGAATTACCAATGGAAACAAAGGCGAAATAAGGTGCCCGTATGGCAGTGACAGCTGCCATTACGTGGGGCAGAAAGATGTACTTTCATAGTGTTCAGAGCCATGTCGTATGGAGTTACGTGATTTTGTTAGAACTCTAGCAAGTACCACTGGCCTAAACTGACAATCTGGGGACAAAGTCTGTGTCCTTATGGACAATCTGCTGAAAGCCGGCTGCATTGTGGAACCACACACATCGCACTTTCGAGTTACGTGTGACATGCAGCTGTCTGTCTTTCTCTAAAAGGGTGTCTTTCGTCACTGGAGGCCTTCGGGGAGAAGTTTTTCGTATCATTTTCTGCTATCACTACCTATCACTGCTTTATATCCGATGATACGCAGAGATATATCACCGAGAGTTTCCTTCATCGGAAAAGCTGGAATCCTACCCTCTGCAGACAACATCAGGCTATGTATGTGCTCAGGGGCTCCCCCTGAGCCCTCTTTGCTCACACCTACTCTAAAAACGCTCTTTCAACGAGCTTTGTACTCCGTCATATACGTCAGTGATTATGATGGAGAGGAATTCACCAGGTCAATGTGGGATTATGGGCTCCAGTCTTCCCACGCATTCCCTAGCCGGAGGATCGGAATGAGCAGGTTTCAGTGCCATTTCTGCACCAAGGAGCTCGAGTTCGTTGTCCGAGCCCATGTCCTCCGATTGTGTTTACGTGTCGGTCTGTTCTTTACATCTCGTCTGCATTTCTCTCAGCAGCTGCTTTCACCAACACATCGGTAGGAAACGTTGTTCGGCATTTGCACTGCCCTTCAACACACCTGTGACATACCTGCTATTATGTGTTTCGCCCGGCAGTAATATGGTTGGTGTTGAATTTCGTTGAGCTTCAAATCACAACTGTTCTTCTGTAAGTACAACCTTCGTCGTATGAAGGAATGAGCCCCTTCAACACACCGTTCTTCACCATATTCCGGCAACATTTTCATGTTGACTAAAGAATATAGACCAATCTGGCTTGTCCCATGTATGGACAGACCTCTCCCAACCATCGCTCATTCAATTATTTCCGAGAGAATTGGTTTTTGAATGAATATAATATATGTGTATGCCATGTGTTTATTATTTCATGACCACTGTAGCGCCTTAATCTTGCTCGACTGCGACCAGGCCACAACTGAGCGTGGGAACTTTGGGTTTTCATTTGATTCAGGCCACCCATTCCTCGTTCACTCTCATTCCGATAAGGAACAACCCGGAAAATATTAAATCTGGAACAATGTTTAGATAAATTTCTTTATTTCATTCTGCAGATTTTAAAAATTCCTTTTCCCAGTTTTTTGACTATCTGTAGCGACTCTTAAAGTATTAATCACGACTTGGATGTTTTTGCTGTATAGGGACATGTCTGACCGTCAAAGTTCCTCATTCAGGGGGTATTACACCTACACTTTCTTACGATATTTTCTTGTTCGGCAGGCGGCCAACTGGGCAGCGGCGCTTTATCCCACACCATGGTCACGGGTTCGAACCCCGGATCGATGCCCGCCTAGGCCAACCAAGCCTTCCATCCCTTCGGGGTCGATTAGTTGGTACCAGACTCGTCTAGGAGGACAAAAGCTCTGACTTGTACATTGGCTGGCCACCGCAAGTAACAGGCCACATACGCATTCAAACTCCATTACGATTCTGAATGGTAGACGAATATGGGGCGCATCCCTCGGACGGATTTGATCAAAGCCCAATGACTGTTCTTTACCATTCTCTGTTCTTGTTACACCGCTTGTTGTTCTATGATAACTCCATTGTCAACTGGCTGGGGGAGTACTGGCTTCATTAGCTTCATTACCACCCATAGCAGGGAGCAGTGATCCTGACATAGGTAGGCATCCCTAAAACACTGACTGGGACGCTTGTAATTTGAAGTTTTTTAAGTTAAGTTAAGTTGAGTTTTTTATTCGCTTGCCTTTTTTTCCACCAGTTTGAACAGAGTTGTGCGGCCTTGAAGAATCCTCGTCTTGCAGGCTCACCTTCATCTGTGGAATGAGGCAACCCCCTCAGATAGCTGTTGGTTTAGAAAAGAATCTCTAAAAGGATATGGTATGTGGGCATTTCTCAATAGTAAATGGAAATATTGGGAAAGTGCGAAGCCAGGGCCGACGAGGCAAGATAAAAACCAGCCTAGCTTGCTAATTTGCACAACTCTGGCTGAAGATAGTTAGGGTTGAATGCAACGGAAAGACCTTTTCACAAGGGCACCAGGGCGTTCCCAGCTGTGAAACTTCTTCATGAGCCTCTTGGATAAAACTTTTGCGATGCTTTTCAGATGAAATTCCATTTTCGAAGACCTTTTTGCTTACTTTTTCCATCCGTTCTTCTGGGAATTTGCTGCAAGCCAATAGCAGAAAAAAATAGCTGTTTATTGACAACCTGCAGTTGTTCATTCAATGGCATGCAACCTTAAAAACTATGGATTCCCGCAGAGGGTACATGGTCCATTTGGACAGCTTCTATCAGTGTTCTAGAACTCCTCAACTTCGATGAAACTCGTTATGGAGATGAATTTCCCGCGAGGAACCATTGCAATTATTCGACTCTCATGGGTTGTGGTTGTGTCCGTTTTTCGGAGCTTTCCCAGAGACAAGAGGGTCTATAAGTGGGACAGAGCTCGTTATTAGCTGTTGCGAAACGTCCCACATAACCCGTTTCTCCCGCGGTCCAATAACTCAACCGAGACTTTGCAATTATTTTCTGCGGGTAATAATAGTCGAGGTTTTTTCATAGAATTCATGTGTGTTAACTTGATTTTTATGCCGGAACACCCACATTTCAGTAATTCATCACGGTATAAACCAGTTCAAAAGTTAAGTGAAGCACCAGGTGTGCATTTGACTCCAACGGGCACTCTCGAATTCTAAGCGTTGTCTTTTCTTAGGTTTTGAGATATTACCAATAATTAGTAAGAATCCGCTTCTTTTCTTCTCTTTCATTTCTCCCTCTCTTTCTTCTTTTTTTCGTTTCGTTTCCTTAAGTCACTTCGCTTCGTGGTGCCCGGAGAAAACACAAGTACATAGTTCTAGAGTTTTGCCCACAACTCGCCATTTTTGGGAGTCCGCATTGTCCACAGCGTCCAAACAACAGCAATTAACTGAAACATCATGCCAAATCAAGTTATACATTTATTGCTTTTTTTTTGCACTATTGATTGATGTCTCTGATTCCCGATTCTTCCAAGAGTCTGAACTATTTACTTTACCTGAGACCCAAAAAAAGCTGACCACTCGACAGTTGGATCGTCGTCGTCGTCAGTGCATTCCTGATTCCTTCACAAAGTATGGTAATCATCTGTTGGTTCGAATTAAAAGAGCTTCTTAGACTTTCGGGGTGGAGCGAAACTTTCATTTCACAGTCCCAGATGAATTTTTTTCTAAATAGTGTCAAATTTTTGTGTGAGAAATTGCTAAATAATTGAACATAAATAAGTCGATGTTCAATCATATGGGACAGACAGGACAGGACAGGCTGTAGGAACGGTTTTGTGTAATCGATCCGCCGCACGCGGCTGTCGCGGACCATTTGCCTCGTTATAANCTTTCTTCTTTTTTTCGTTTCGTTTCCTTAAGTCACTTAACTTCGTGGTGCCCGTGGAAAGCACAAGTACATAGTTCTAGAGTTTTGCCCACAACTCGCCATTTTTGGGAGTCCGCATTGTCCACAGCGTCCAAACAACAGCAATTAACTGA
>UZAF01019758.1:5940-16382 GCA_900617895.1 Haemonchus placei | reverse complement strand
AGGACTTTTCCATCATTCTTCGCTAAATATCTGCAAGGAGGGTAAGTTGGCAAGTTTTGAATGGTCAAGTTCATTAGCACATTGGAAAGCATTTTTGACAGACTGAAAAACTGTTTGGTGTTGGTTTCGTGGCCTCTATTAACTAACTCCTTTTCGCTGTAAGGAGACGGAGAAAATATTTTGCGTGCAAAAACATTTATGGAAGAAGATTTTCCAACCAATGGGTACAAACAGCGTGGAGAAAATAGAAATAATTTATTCAAAAAGGTGCATTCCTACACTCAAAATACGTTGAACAACAACGAGGTCTTGGGACGTGGGTCAAGAGGTAACGTCGCGGATTCGCCCGCGAAATTAGGTCAGTCCGTACGGTGTATCCGAGTGGCGTCATTGTTGCATTAAGTACGCCATGCCTGGACGAATCTCCTGCTCCTTTCGAGGAGAACCTTACATGAGCCCCATTATTGGCCAAAGTGAGGTGCCCAAATTATTTTGACTCGCTATATCCGTGGATAACGTTACGAATGGCTTTNCAGAAGAGGTTCACATGGCTGTTAAGGTGTCCCTTTTATTTTCGATTGGGACCAATTCTGATACTAGATAATAGCTTTTTCAGTGTTATTGCAATGTACATCTCGTTGGTAATCGTAATAGGCCGCGTCATCCGCGGTTTCTTCACACATAACCCAACGGACGTGATGATAACGGAAATACCTAACCCTGACTTCTTGCTAAAGATCTGTCTCGACATCTATCTCGTCAGAGAGGCCAAGGACTTCTACCTGGAACAGGTAAGGAGCTGCTATTTTTTCCTAACTCCATTCCAACATTATATTATGATGTAGTAGGAGTTGATCTTCTTAAATGCAGAGCAGTTATTAATAAGATCAAGAGAGGCTCGTTAAATATATGCATAGCGGGAAAACACAAATAGTAGTAATCGTTGTGCGGATTTTTTGTCCAGAATGGACTCATTCAGTCCATGCAAGGCTATGATTCGTCCCCTTTAACGCCTGAGTAAATTTTCAACATCAGTAATCCCGACCACCCAACCATGCGAAGAAATACCGTTAAAAGGTTTTGGGATGCAAAAAGGGGCACTACGGTCCCGGGTTATCGCTGAGTCGGAAGACTTGAAGGCTAGTATGCCTCTCCTCAAGGCTACGTCTTCAAGTTGGCATGATCGAGGTTTGGATGTACGACAGCCCCTATATCGTTTTACCTAACCTTCTTTTTCGATGGCTACAACGCACTGGTGAGTCTGTGGGTCAGCAGAAGAACCTGGTTCGTCTGAAAATGAAGCGACGGAACGGAATAGTTTCTCCCTTCCATACCCTGCTCTCTGCGGTTATATCAGTGCCGTATTGAACAACGCCAGTGCGCCCCATAAGAGAAGTACCATCTGAGACCATCGGCAGCCAGATTAATCACCCTATTTTGTGGATTTTGAAGCATCATCTCGATGCTCACCGTGACCACTCTTTACTTACAAATTCATTTTTAACTCGAACTCAAAATTACCCTTCTCTATACGAGTTCTCTTGTAGGACCTATTTGCCAAACTGATCTTCCTGTTCCGGTCACCTGCGACCCTGATACAATGGACCAGGATGAAAATCAAACGAGAATGATGTCAAATATACCTGTAAACAATGAGCATTATGATTATCTCAGAAACGTATTGCTAAATAATACCCTGGGTAAGATCAATTACCCATATCATTGTTTTGTCATCCGTTATTGTAGATTAATTTCTCAAATGGCATGTTACTTTGTTCCGACTTTTGTTCTTCTTTCACCCACCTAGGTTACTCTCTGTGCACCCCTATATTTCTTTTTTTTTNTTTTTTTTTCTTTGTTTTTGCGATGAGCCGATCGATGTTTGTTATGCTTGCCTTCACTCTTTCTCCGATATCTGTTTTATTGATCGTTTTAATTTCTGATATTTCATACGTGGTCTGATGTCATTTCTTTTTTTTTATGTCATATAATAACCCTACAAGCTCTTTCTTTCTGGGGTATGGAAAGACAATTTGTTGCCATTCCCTAACACGACCAATCGTTGCGATATCCATTACCGACGTCGCTCAATTTGAGTTATTCCAGCATGATCCATTCCAGAACGAGTAAGACGCCTGCACAGATGCGTGCGGTCGCGTGCGCGACGTCCGATAATGCATCGGTGGAAGCAAGAACGCGCCGCATCCGCTCGCACCTTATCAGACTCTTTTCGAACGTAGCTCTGGAGAATGATATCGGAAATGGGATCTCGTAACGATGTGCTGTTTTAGTGTATAGTACTGTTTTACACATGGTAATAATTTAAACCGATTACTTTATTTTTGACATCCATTATCGAGTTACTGTCTATCGGGCCATTTTTATTGTTGCATGACCGACTAATCGACTGAGCCAGTTGAGATACAAGCGAATTTGTTGTATAAATCGTTAAATATTGATGGATTTACAACATTGTAGTTGAGGAACATCCTCGTCGATCTGTTTATTCTTGGTAATAACAACAAACAATTGCTAAATGTACATTGTATTTACTCAGTTATGTGGCCAAATGCAACCTAGTGCGACCTGAAAGGTGTGCCCATGATATTGAAGATTACGCGTGCGTGTCCGCATTGCGGCAAATGATATACCATAAATCTTTTAGGGGAGAGGGATAAATAATGTTGTCTTGGAAAGGTAAATCGATAGTAAAAGGCTTAGAATGTGACTGCCAATTGTGAGCGGGGCCATGGGAGTATATTTTTGCTCATTCTCTTCCCTATTGGAGTCTGACCTATATGTATTTGGTGATTTCCTGATCAATTCGGAGTGGCGCTTGACATGATTTAGTCACTCTCAGAAGGCACTCAGTACAGGTTCCCGAATCCTCGTGCTACTTACCAGAAGGGATGGGAATCGAGTGACAGCCCTAGTCGTCATTGAAAACCTTACAACTAAAGACATTTTGTAGGAGAAATCCAGGAGTTATGTCACAGCTATGTACATCACCTCGGAAGTAGTATTAAGGAACTGTCACAGGAGATTGACGTGCATTCTTGAACGGAGACCTCTGCAGGGATTAGAGTCCTGCAATCGACGATTCCCCACGCTATTGATTACCTGTCAAAGTAAATTACCAAGTATTACGTTCCCTTCCTATTTAATTTACCTACTCGAGGTGGGGTAAGTGGGTAGTTCTCACTATGTCATAGTGAGAATTACTTATTAAGTATTACGTCGTCACTTTTTTCTCTAGAATGGGAACCAGTCAACAATATCATAATAATGTAATCCAATAAACATACAGATAGTCACTAAAATCAGCGCAATCGATAGAAGACTGACAGAAACCATCGTGCGTCTCTGAAAATGAAATTATTCGAGGCTCTTCTGAAAGCAACGGAACTCCATTCTAAGATTTTTGAAAGCATAAAAGGATATGTGTTTCGCCAATTCCTATTGAACTTTTGTCGATGCGCCATGCATTTGACTTGGAATCTTGGTAATATTTGAACGCAAACTTGATCAAGGACTAAATGGATATGTGAGGTTGCGTACTTTATGGAGGTTTGATGGATTTTGGAACTCCTCACTTCTTCCCTTTCCTCACACAGGTATTTCTGGTTGATGGCAGTAACCGGGACACTGATGGGATAAAAACTTTGCCAACCCTGGATAGGAATTTTTAGATGAAGGTTCAGCTAAATACTTTGGGCTACGGTCCAGCCATGTCGACAAAAAAGGAATTGTTTGATTTTCTGAGTTCCTAGGCGCTTTCACGGAATTCTTAGGTAAATTTGATTTTCACGGAACTTACTGCTGCGAACACTTGGGCAAACATTAATTCATTCTTTCTTCTAATATAATTACCCTAATATTCGTCAGAGGTATGACGGCGACTCAGTGGAATGCCAATAGTAATAATGTGTGAAAACCAAGTAGTCGAATGGTTTCAGAAACATGCCCGTTTCTACGAGAGCTTAAAACTAAACGGGTCAGTTTGGTATTTCATTCAACCCTGATTACGGTATAAGTAATCATCAAATCATAAAATGTTATAAGCGGCAAAATAATTTTTTTTTAACGTTTTCGCAGTCCTTCATTAATAGTGAGGAGCTTTTTTGACTTCACAAAAGTCAACCATTCCAAAGAGATGCAATGCCCTTATAATTCTAGGACGAATCAATGCGTGGCTCATATAGGCAAAATTTACAATGGACGAAAGAATGATACAACAGGCGTGGACCAGTTTTAAAAGGATCAGCTACTGCTTAATGGTGTCCTATTTAGAGGGGTAAACTCTTTGGCATGGCTTACATCGACAAAGCTCCTTTCGACTTCGACAAGGCTCCTTTCCCAAGGCAAAAGTCTATAGTTTTGAAGTAGTGGTGCAAAACAACCACCTTCGGGTATTGAGAATTTTGGCAGGTACGGTAGAAGAGCTTGCACTTTGAATCAGAAGCGTCTGTCACCTACCTCCTTTTCAATTACTATTCCCTTAGCTTCGATTTGTAATATTACTAATTTCTATGCTCTTTAGTCATATACCATTACTTATGTGCGATAGCCGACGTACAACTCTTTTTTACCTCTGTCTGCGAAAATGGAAAACAGGAAAGTTTCCAGAGGGCGGTACACGGGATTGATTTCTGTTGTCTGGGCCCTGTTTTATCTCCTGTAGACAAATTTGCTACCAAAAGACTTTCGTAAGCTTGAGAAGGCTTCTTCACTAGTCCACACCGTATGTAATATAGCGAAATTATTTAGTTATCATCACCAACACATCTCTCCCTCGCCCAAAATATTCAAAAAAGGTATGATGCTGCCTTTCACTGCATTATCACGGTCGCCACTGTACGCTTCAAAAGGGTAAAGTAGTTGCAGGGAAAAAAGGGAGCCCGGCTATAGTGAATTTTCAAAAAAATAGGGCAAAAATATTGAACTTACAGAGCATTTCAATTGATGCCTTGGTTGACTCGAACTTGGTGGGCTGAAAAAAAGCACAACTATACGCTACTACAACATTAAGTTGATCTGAGATAAATTCTTACCATGGCGATATGGGATTGCCTGGTTCTGCTCTAAATACCTTCTCACTTAGAAAATTAATGGCGTAGATTTTCCTCGCGAGTAACCTTTTCATTTAGACACAGCTGCAGTATGTCTTATCAGGAATATCAATTTTAACGGAAAGTTGATTGGGAAGTCAAAATCGGAACATCCACTTGGTCACCTGGAATAACCAGGTAAGACATTGACGCTCTGGTAAAAGAAACATAATTCAAGTAACTTTATTGTTTGAAATAAAAAAGTACTAATAGGCCTCATGACTGCTTTTTTTGAAATAGGTTTATAAAATTGACGGGACACCTCATAAGGTAACTGCAGCTACTCTTTAAGGGAAAGGAAGACCGAATACCAACAATTTTGGAACTAAGACAACGACAGCTCTGTTTTTAAGCGGGTTCCGGAGAGCATATGCCTATCGAAACTTCTCCGATCTGGTCCATTCCCGTCCTCACTATTACCATCAAAGGTGCACTACTCGATAATTATGAGGCATCTATTTTAAATGAAATAATGGAAGCAACAGTGCAGAATAGTGCAAGGATGGCAAAGAAAGCACGAAAACTGTTGGATTCTATAAAAAAGAAGACTTCAAAAAAGTATTAAGAAAGTAAGAAGTGTGTGAATTAACCGTCTAAGTGTCTCTCGTTTGAGCGTACTATTCATCTCGTCATCTGAGTAGTGTAAGGCCGGCATAACACGGCCACTTTTTGTCTGCATCAGCTAAACCCACTTTGAAGCCCTTATTAGGCCCTTTTTAGGCCATCTTTCGACCCTGCATCGGTCCATATACTATTCTTGGGGCCACGGATTCATTCTGAAGGAAAATAGCAAAAACCTTTTTTTACTGTGAACTGTGCCTTTGTAGTTTTTGGCGGACTTGATTAGAAGTGGCACAGGCTCAGGCTCGTACACCGATTGGGCCTCCAAGTGGTAGAAATTTAGAATGGCTGTACTTGTTGCAGTAGCGGTCTCAATCTTTCCAAAACAGACGGTCTGTCGATATAACTTCCACCCAAATGCTTCGATTTCATTGAAACGTGGCTTCAGATAGCATCATAGGAGGGGGATCCGCTCTATGTACATGAGATGTACATTTTTTATAAAAATTTTTCGTTTTTCTTCTGATTGACCGTCGAGAAACGAATCATTAATCCTTCTAAGTATTATCTGAGCTCATGATGTATTTTAAAATAAAAATGTACATTTCGCACTAGTACAAAAATCAGTGCCTGTGAATTTCCTAACGCTTCGATGTTGTATACTTCAAATAAAATAAAAGAAACAACTGGAAAGAGAGTGCAATTAGTAAGGACTGCTCCCACAGAAGTCCTTTCTCAGAGTTACTTAGGTAGCTAACTTGGCTTTATTAGATTTCCCATATCTTGAAAAAAAAACTTATCCGCCTGGCAACCACCATTCTCGATAACCTCAATTAAGGGTAATTCTGTTAAACAGTCCAGTCACTTGAGGGTGTCGTTTGCTTTTTGTTCAGGCTATTCCAGAATTGATTGGCAAAATGTCTGAGTCTAAGTTTCTGGGTTCAAATTACCCCATATTTTTTGCCCATACTCAGGGCTGAAGTACTAGTTTCAAGACCGTAGTAATGCCAAAGCTGATACATAGCCGAATATGTTCCAGCTCATTCGTAGCCATTCAGACGTGTGACCAGCCTTGTGCGAAGCACTAGCCGAGCATTTTTTTTTTGAATTTCTAAAAACATCCCGAACAGTGTTGTATCCATCTCTTCGAGAGTTGGCTCGGTTGGATCTATGCCTGCGGCGTGGAAGGGTTAATGTATTCAAATAAATCGTTCAACATGTGAAAAACGGTAAGTGCTTTCCTATTTCAAAAGAATTCCCGTGAGAAACCAGTCAACCAGTGGCGAATAAGGTGCGTTCGGGTTTTACGACGTTCTCTTTGTGCTCGTTAAACATTATTGCAATTTTGCGAAGTCGTCGAGCAGCGGCTCCCATTTGTTAGGCGGTTAGTGGAAGTTTGAAAAGCTCTTTTCAAGATGTGTTCACTGTGAAAGTGAAGTCTGATCACCCTAAAAAATTTTTAAAATCTCTTCATATCACATTTTTCATCTCTTTCTCGCCGATCTACATTCAATTGTCTCTTCATCACTATGCAGCAAAATGCATGGCGCACTCTGATCCACACCATCACGAAACTCTTCCATGCGTTTCATTCTTTGTCCTTAAATCACTCGGAAGTGCCTTCTTAAAGCTCCCTTTTTGCATCGGAATGGAAAACAATAGCATCGACGTGATGAGCTATTAAATTTCTCCGATAAGGCAATAACGCGGCTCAATCGACTGAATTCCTATTACGAAGCGGTCCTATTGGCCTCCCTACTAAACGTCATTTCCATTTTCCCTCTTGGATCAACCTTTTTCTACTGATTAAATACGTCACCATCTGTGACGGAGGACGCAAATGAACATACAGGCCATCATCTGCTCGTTTATTACGGCATTCGGGACCGTAATGATTTGTGTGACTACAAAAACGTGAGCATTCAGCCTTTTAAGCCCGCTACGTGAGCACAAAAATGTTTTGTATTTGTCCTTTGATTCTCACATCTACCTTCTATCATGAATTATTTTATCTTTTTCATTTTTCATCTGTTCGGGCTATAAAATTCACTTTTATTTCTTTCAGACTTTCATGTGCTGCCTATGTTTTGCTATTTCCTTACTTAGAGTCATTTTCACTTTGCATCCTCTTCACTTTTTAAATCACGTTCTTTAGTCTATGGAGATGACACAGTGTCAAGCGGCGCGCTATAACACACGTAGGGTCCTAGGATCGGATCCCAAATCGCTATCTACCCAGGCCAATCAAGCCTTCACTCCTTTAGGATCAGATAGTTAATACCGAACTCATTTGGGGAACAGAAACACTGAGTTGTACGTCGGCTGGCCACAGTAAGCCATTGTATTAGCCAAACACACATTCAAAGAGCTGCTACGACTCTGAATTTATGTCGGATGTTTGGCCCATCCCAAAACGACAGTCATTGACGCCAAAAACTGCGTGCATTACTTTCATTCGACCTGTTGTGGATTATTTAGCGTTCAATCTTGTCATTTACATCATTCTACCACGCAGTAGGCACTGCAGAGCTGATTTCTTAATTATTCTTTTTTCATTTTTCGAGTATTATGGTAATATTTCATTCTTCCAAAATTCATTTTGACACCTTACATTAGTCCTTTTATGCTGAAATTTTCAGCATTGATGATGATGGTGAATTCAAAGGTCAAACAAGAACGATCATCCTTTCCATAGGAATAGCCTTAACGGCTATTGGAGGGCTTGGCTACATTTTTACCATTTATGAAGTCGTGAGTCATTCCGTCTTACACCTTTTAAAGCGTTTGAATCCATCGTTCAACCAACGGAATCCATTAATACTTCAGTAAATTTGAACAGACTCGGGCGTTCTTTATTTCTCTTTCCAGGAGTTGCCGCGTGCAGCCGCGTTGCGGCGCCGTGTCAAGTTCATCTCCGAAGGGCTCTAATTTAACCTTGTAGAATAACCGCACTTTATACCGCAAGACAGAACGATTCATTGTACTGCTAACAATGAGTTATAGCTTTTGAAGCATGATATGTAAACTGTCTTGCATGGTGAGCCGTAGCGGCCACTTGAGTCGCAATCGAGAATGCTCAACCCCTTCATGCTTCTCACGGAAGCACCTTCTTCAAACTCCCTTCAGTTCCTGGTGAAATGAGGCAATCTCATGTATGTCTGCACATTCGTGTCCCACTATTATTGCCGTGACGTGACCATACAAAACACCTCCAGAATTGCTCATTCAGTTAGGATCTTTATATGAAAGCAGAGAACGTTTGCTTCTTAATTATTTCCATATTTTTTTAGCTCAAACGAAGCCATGAAAAGCTCATAAAAGGATACAAACGAAAACTCGAGGAACAAGTGGATCGGAAAAGAAAAGAGACCATAGCTAAGGTTGGTTTACGAAAAAAGAGTAAAAATTATTAGGAACGTTATTGTCAGACGGGTCAAAAAGTGAGGATGAGTTGCTTTTAAATAAAAATATTCGAATAGTATTCTGCACTCTCCTTCTTATTTTTTTCCCTGCTCAGAGAACTCAGAGATCTTCATGAGTAAGCATTTATGATACCTTCGTGCATCGAGGTCACGGGCCAGAATTCATATGGAGTTTTCGGTTCACTTTTTGGACACACCAGGTGAACTGTAGTCCATAAAGGGTTG
The DNA here is from genome assembly GCA_900617895.1 of Haemonchus placei. Lineage (NCBI taxonomy): Eukaryota > Metazoa > Nematoda > Chromadorea > Rhabditida > Trichostrongylidae > Haemonchus > Haemonchus placei. Next base: position 7,066 of record UZAF01019758.1, on the reverse strand, counting down.
CTAAAAGTTTTTCACCGGTTAGAAAGCTGTGCATATTCATTCAATTCCCATTTTTATGTTCAGTGGGTAGATTGAGCTCTGTATGCTATCGATGTTTGCTTTTCGTCATTCTATTTAATCAGAAATTCCTGTTACCCATCCATTCACGTGCAGCTAATCGTAAAGGACAAAAGCCCCGGGGCTTCAATCGATGCCACCTGAAGGGTGCGCCTACGCATTCCACTTTCATTCAGAATCATAGCGACGTTTTGAATACGTATGTGGCCTATACAATGGCTTATTCGGTTGGCTAGGCGGATATCGGGCCGGGATTTGAACCATGACCATGCCCGTGTGAACTGCGACGTTTGCCACTACACAATCTTTGCCCTTTCAGTATATGTTCAGGAAAGAATGGGAGTAATACAAGCAGAAAAAGGAAAAGAATGACTGCTACCATTGTTGGAAGGTGAAACCCAAAAAATAAGAGAAATTTTTTATATGGATTACTATGAATGTGAAACAAAATTCTAGTTATTTCATCAGGATCCAAGAAGGGATGAAGGCAAGAGGAAGGAGGATGGTATTGGTAGAGGTGGGGAAGCCGGTATTACATAGCTTCACGAGGATATGAAATTAATCACCACCATTGCTTTTTTTTTAACTGGAGGCTATTCAGGAAGCACGCAAGCAGACGATTCGGATAGCAGATGGGATGTCCTCAGTCGAGCATTCGAAGGATGAACGACATGTGGAATACATATGACGCTCAAATGAAATCCCAAAAGCTTCAAATATGATTTCACCACAGGAGCACAACACGAATATAATTCACGATTTTATTTTTGTTAGTCACACATTGTAAAAAACCTATTACAGTCGACCGTTACGTATTGATTTCCTTCTAAGTCATCATTGTGGAAATCGATTTCAAATGAAGCAAGGGGATACTGGTGGAAGGGATCTATGAGGAACCCATGTCTCGCTTCCAAAATGAATCTTAGTATGGCTATTGGATAGCTACTCGAAATATGGGAGTATAGTTAAGAGTTCTAATGTAGTTATGCCATTCTTAGGCTAAGAGGCGATGTCCCATGTAATAATCGATTGAGCCAACAAGGTTTAGTCAAACAAGTTCAAACCCCAT
>UZAF01019757.1:0-11380 GCA_900617895.1 Haemonchus placei | reverse complement strand
AACGGCGGTTACCCTCCCGGTTGCTTGCGTGGCACCTCTGTCACAGGATAGGAGGGGTGCCAGTAGCACCAGTCCTGACTGGTTTACCGTCGGCAACTCCCCATCCTTTCAGTCTCATCACTGTTCATGATAAAATGATCAGGATCATCACTGTCGAATTCAGCTAAGCCGATTTCCGTCTTTCTTTCGCTTCATGACTAAATTTTCCTCTTTAAATGACGAATCAGTAATCAATTCTGGTAAACGATTTTGTGACGATGCCATGGTTTACCATTTCTCCGATTGTTCCCCGCATTGACTACTTTTCCTATTTTCATCTACCTTGAAGTCCTCAACCGGTTTCAGACTACGGAACGATTCATCAAAACCTGCCGTTGGGTATAGATAGCTGCATACCTTAGGTAGGTGCACAGTGTAAATCGCAAAGTCGTCTCTTACGTCATTTACAATTACCTGAGACATTTCTCGGCATAAATCATATTTTGATGTCGATTCTTTATTTAAGGTGCTTCACAATTCAATTCTTTCTTTTCTGTCTCGAATCCTCAGAATCGCCGTCAGTTTTAGGGCGTTCCCTACTTCGATAACAGTTTGTTGGGTGGAACTATTTATCCTGACCTGGATTGTCTTCTCCGAAACCTGCCATCGAAAAAAGTATCGATGGTCCCCTTTGTCAGGCGATATTGGGTTGATTTATTGAGAATATGAGCCTAGCAGCAGTATCCTTGGTTTCCAGGGCTGCCAAAGAAGAAGATGATCTAACCAAAGGTGGCGGTCGAAGTAGGGGTCGAGGGGTTGGTTCCCAAAAGTGTTTTGATGGCCCACTCACACAATCTACTTGGGGAAAAACTCTACCCCAGCTCAAGGATTTTGCCAAGAAGCCTATGATTTAGTTGATCAGACACGTAGGGAAGACTTGGATTGAACGATTTTCAAGTAACCAACTGGAACAATCTCAGGAAAAGCGGCACCCTGAGTCGGCAACGGAGAATTTGTCTTCCATAAACAGTTCATGAACAGGGATCCAACAAAAGATCCATTTAATCTTTGAATATCACAGTCAGGAGCCTTATAGCTTGATTGGTAATTCAACTAGGGGCAATTACTTGTTTCTTTAGCAGATTATTTGCACCCATGACACTTCTAAGGCTCAGTTGACGTTGGGTAGTGGCAAAAATTGGACTACGAGCCTCTCCCATACCCACTTGACATCGTCTCGAGTACCGACCATTTATTTTATCCAAAATACAATTTCTTCTATGTTGATGTTAACTTTGAAGGATTCGAAATTAGGTTGCGTACTGGATTTCTTAAAATACAAGCAGTTTGGGTTGCCATTAAACTTCGCTTCGTTACTTTTTAAAACTCGGAGGATGGTGGTTCCTGAGTATTTCCAGAGGGACGTTTATGAGTGCACTCCTGCATGTTGTACTTAAAACCCCTCTGATGGCCGTTTTAATGGAACCTTTCGGGAGCGAGGGGGTACGGCGACGTCATGAAATGCCTGACATCTGGGGTGTCTAACGGATAACAGATTTCTTTATCGACTATCTGACGTAGAGGCGATCTTGACGAACCCATGTTCATTTCACTAACCTCCCCCCGTTGAGCTGTTTGTCATGTCTTTTGTGTGTCATCGCTACGATGTTTTCTCAAAACATCTGTCTCCAAAGCAACCTTTCTATTGAACCCTATGACAAGTCGCTTTTTTCCGTCTTCGTTTCGAAGTTTCCTTCAAACATCAGTTTTTATGGCCTTCCGGTTTTCCTTGTCCTAGCAATACCGTATTGCAGGTGATTTTGGGTGACTCGCGACGTCGTCGTCAGTCGCGATGGCTGAAGATACGTACACATGTCGTGTACAGTATGTGGACGACAGCGACCCATTCGCTCCGACGTCCAATGCGTTTCTCGAGCCAATGAGGCCAGTCACATTCAACTTCCGGATCCATGTCATCATTGCCGATCAATTGCCTGAACTTATTCGAGCTCTCAGGGCACCCCATAAGGTCAGTTGTTCTTGCGATTCTGACGCGAGCGGTTGCGATGCGTGCGCAAGCACAGCTCGTCCACTACTAACTAATTTATGTTGGTTTATTTGTTGATATATATATATATATATATATATATATATACAAAGCTTACTTACGAGTGCATTTCACAAACAAGCAAATAAATAAGTACAAATAAACAAATACAAACAAGCAAATAAATAAGTACAAATAAACAAATAAATAAGTAAATTCGAATCGAGCGGTTTTTTCAGGCACTTTGTGAATTTTGTAAATTTTCTAGGCGGGGAAACCTGGACATGACAGATAATGCTCTCTTTTTATTAAGGAGATTAAAAAGTGTCTTATTCAGTTGTCTTCCGCGATCAGAAGTTGTAAATAATAATAACATTCAAGTAAACAAGCAAACTGATCAATAATAGAATGATAGGAGTGATCTTTCTAGACGAAATAAGTTACTGAGTACTTCATGACTTGCTCAAAAGATTTCCTTGAAGTAACTTATTATTATAATTATGCGCTCGAAGCTGACACCTGACGTAAAATAGATAGGTTAGCGATCTGTCCAAGCCTGCTGGCTGCATTTCCATCCAAAAAACAACTGCGGTTTTCCGAACGTACGTTCAAGCCGTGAAAGAGAAAGGAGCATTGGCTGCTCCCTCACCACCGACAATTAGATATGAGGCCTACAATCCCTCCGGAATGACACACAGGTATCGTGGTCCAGGAAGCATTTCCAGAGTTGTCTTTTGAAAAGCATCCAATCAAAGGACATGGTAAAGTGTCCTGAAGCTTTGGAATGAGCTACCGCATTTGACTCCTTCACAGATTCGTAGAAGCGTTTAGAATGCGTATGTGGCCCCACAATGATATGAACAGGCCAGCTAATGTACAAGTCAGGGCTTTCACTCTTCTGTTCGGTACCAATATCCCGGTTATTTACGGATAGAAGACTGGGTGGCCTGGGTTGCTAATGCTTAGGGATGCGATTCCCGGCCCATGCGTGTGATAACGCGCCACTTGGCACTACACCGTCTCCGTCTGCCTACATTCAGCAGCCAAATAATATTAGTTATCACTGAGAAATTCAAAAAACCTCAAGTTACATGTTCACTTTTGAACAAGGATAATTTGGAGTTGAAAGACTTAATGACTGACCAAAGAGCGTCAACGAAATTCGATACCGACAACTATTCTTCCTGAAACTTGCGAAAACAATCAGTTGTTTACAGTACATTACTCTCCCACTCGAAAATGAATTGATTTTTGCATTGTCAGTCGTTTGAGCGGATCTTGATGGTGGAGAGGGGTCGTACATTTTCTCACATTTTCTTGCTTTTTCTCGGCCGAATAGTAACCTTCTGGTTAATTCCTTTTCCATTCAAACATTTAATCCAAGGTCAGGATCTTGCCCAGCCCGATGTTCCTAGCCGTTTGGACTGAGCAAAATATCTTCACCTATTTTACTCAAAATTTTTTACTTATGGTAAGCACACAAAAGTGAAGATTCAGTCCGGCACTCGGCTCTTACAGTAACCTCCTGGCTTACCGAACTGGCCACCCCAGTGTCCTTGCCCAAAGCCCCTTTTCGACCGTAGTGTATGTGACGGGTAAAAACTTGCGTGTTAACACGTGCCGGATTACTGTAAGAGCCGAGTGCCGGACTGAATTTTCGTTCCTGTTGGTAAGCACCATCATAGGGGTAGGGATACGAAGGGGGTACCCCTCCTATCCAACATTAAGCACAAAAGCTCAGAGAAGGAGGAGCACCCTTAATTGTGTTTGGAGACGTTCTTAACTCAAGGAATGTGATTTTCAGCTAAGCTTCAAAAGGGTAGGAGCACCGGGGTCGGTGATATGATTACCTTGGGCAAAAAGCTAGGATGGAGTATGAAATGAACATTCAAGTGACTCACCCACCCCGGTGCTTCTTTCCTCCTCAGGCTTAGGAGAAAAACTACTATTAAGAAAGTTCCTGAGCACCAATATCGGCTCACGAAGTCGGCTCCCCTTACTTTTGCTCTCTAACACTCAATTGTAGGAAAAGCGGTGGTCTTCCCTTTCCTAACTCATTTTTGCTGTTTTTGATATATTCAGCAAATGATCAAGTCCTATCCCAAACGTTTGCAGCCAGTTGCAGCAGCAGCTTCCTCCTACTCATACTTTTTGCTTGATTACTTAATGAATGGGTCCTGCTGGTGACAAGGGGGGTATGTGGTTCACCGATCAGAGTGGCTGTCTCACGGGAATAGGTGTTCTCCACGTTATCAAGCAATTTTAATATCAATGATTATTATCAATCTTATCAATCATATTTCAGCCAGGTGATTCCGCTCTTCAATTGTACAAAAGTCTCGAGAAGGGCGGTGGGGAATTTCTGAGTTACCTCGACAGTGACTTGACCTTGGCTGATCAGAATGACGAATTTAGTGAAATGAAAAGCGACAGGTCTGTTCGTTTTTTACTTCAGCTTTTATTAAGCTGTAGACAATTCTTTATGAAGGAGTTCGGTTGGTCTCGAGGCGATCGACACTTCTAACGAATTGTGCTATCTGACAATTTTTCCTAGTCCATCTCTATAGAATTTCGAATTCACCACCATATACCTAGCTAATTTTAACTTTTCGATCTCTCTACGTGACATACGCTTCTATTAAATGGGTGTATGTGCTTTACTGCAAGCACAAACTTGATGCCTGCTCTGAAATGCAACCTTTAGAGGCTGGTCTTATCCGTTTTACTGAATCTCTGTTCAGAAATGATAAAGTTCAAAATTTTCGAATTTAGTCAACCCTGTTCCTGCATTCAAGTTCAATTCAAAATCATATTGGATTATTGGATGCGTGTCAGGTCTATGCAATGGGTTGCGGTGACCAGCTGATGCTAATATCCTCTCAGACAGGTCTTGTATAAATAAATGGACCCTGAAGTTATGGAAAACTTGGTTTGCTTGGGCATGTATCGATCGAAGATGCGACATACGTCCCTTGCCCCTTGGTCCCTAACCTTGCTCGTAATGCACTAACCAGTAAGTGTTAGGAATGGGGGTGGGGAGGAGCCTCGTTCAGTAGAGGGTCGAGTCCAAAACGAAACCATTAAAGAATTTGGGTTGAAGAGAGGTAAAAGGAAGAGAAGAAGAAGAGGACTCGAACCAGCGTCTCGTTCTCGATAAATATAAAATTTCTGTTTTCCAACAGCTGAGCATTCTTGATGGGATTTGATTCAACGGAAGGTTCAAGTGCCTCCTCCTGCTTGTTCCATCATCTCCCTCTAACATGTAACTAGTACGTATTGAAAAAAAAATTTAAAAATTATTAGCGAAAGCTTATTTAGAGTTCTCTTTTGCATCAGTGTTCGGTCACAGTGATATTTCTCTTTGTAAATATACACTTTCGGGAATTTCAATGCTTCTTAAGCAGTTTTCCATTTCATTGATCATTCATAGCAATTCATTGCATATAGATGTTCCTAGCCATGAATTTCGGGAGGATGAAATCAGGTCTCATGATCTTTCCAAATCACTGACACCGATCCTATGACAATCTCATCTCTTTTGCCCACCCATCTGCGAAGATCTCATCCAGGCCCATGTATTCGCCTAAATTTCAACCAACCGGTTGCCGTTCTATGTGGATAATTGAAGTGAGCCATTTCCTTGAAAAACAAGGTAGCAAGCGTAGCAAAGTTTGCAGATGTAATCATTGCAAACTGGATGGAAAAGTCGTCCATGGAGTTGATGACAGAGGGATCAAGTAAGGGAAGTTAAGGGTGGTGGTAGAATATTGTGTCCTCAGCTGTGACAGTTTTTTCTTCATGTTTTTTTGGTTATTCTCAGAGCAGGAGTGGTTAATTAGGTCTCTGGCTAATCAAGGAAACAGCCGACACATTTGCTCCTTATAATGAACCGATGAAACCTTCCAAAAAGGAATGCTGGTATCAGTAGCTCCTCAGCTACTACTGCTTTGCTCTGTTGGCCTGAAAACTCTACCTGAGGTAACCGCGGCGTGTTAGAGGAACTCTGATCAGGCAAAAATGACCACCTTTCCTCCGTTCCGTGAGCTGATTCTGTAAATTGGAGGGGCTCTCAAGAAGAAGGATTCCCCGGAACGTTAGCCATTCGAGATCTTTTTCAACTCCGTGAAAAAATCTGCCGTTTTCATTCAACCAGCACCTATTTTCAACAAAGCCTCGAGAAGATTTGAAAAGAATCATATCCGATAATCTCCTGAGAACTCTTTAGCGCTCGCACAGTTATGTGAACTCTTTTGAATTTTCATTTTGATAGTCCGTGATTAGGGCTAGGACTTCGGTGAATGAAACCTTTCCATTTAATCTGGGAAATCTTATCGATAACACCCTAGGATTCCCGGCTGGTTGATGAGGTCTTGTGGTTATGCGACGGTGAACCCCTGCTGGTCGTCGCTCTTATCCTTTCGCCTTCTCCTCGTAGTGACTCTAAACCACGACACAATATGCAATGGCCGCAGTAGTAAAATAGTCTACGACCACTACCATTTATGGTTAAATGGTTCCTGGAAGGAGAACAGTCGAAGGAGTCATATCGTTCTTGTTCCAAACTGGGAGATCCTCCAGGTGAGGGTAGTTCTAATTCTCACGGGTGGGTTTGTTCCCATCGGAGGAGCGAAAGAAATCTAATATGGGGACTTCTATCAGACCAAAATGTCGAGAGTGCAAATATAAACTCGATGGACCTAACTGCGAGCAGAGGCAAGGAAAGTCATCCAACAACAGCAGTGGGACCTCCTTGGGACTCTTGGAAGAATTAGCTGTAGGCTTTGATGTTTGCAAAGTCAACTGACCGGAGTTATCAAAAAACCCCCTATCGCTTTCATTTTTCCTGTCCCTGCCACTCCTGTAAGATTGCCCATATCAGGCATATACTGGAATTTCACCCGATTTCTCGTTGGGCGTGTCCACCCGGCCACAACAATCGGTGTCACTCGCCCCATGGTGTCCAGTCGATTGCGATATTAGGCCCTTTTCATATTCTCACGCGCTCTCGAACCTTCTGCACTCATCTGTGGCCTCGTTTTGCGACTATGTCCTTCACGGAGCCGTTCTCCTCTAGATATCCGCCTCTAACTACTCGACAGGACAGAGCCGTCTACTCGGCTGCTCCAGTAAAGGCTTCGTTTGCCAGGACTGTGCCAAGCTACGACGAAATCTATTCAGGTTCTGCGAAACCGATTCTGAAGGCGTATGACATCGATCTTTCGATTCACATCGATGCTTCCACATCCGTGGCAGCACCCCGTCTAGGAAGGGTCACCTGCACCTTTGACGAGGTGGATGCCTACAGACCAAGGACGTCAACTGCCAAACTTGACTTGCCATTGATAGTAAAGCCTCTGAGACAGTTTGATCGCGATTCAACTCTAGAGCGCAGGAGTCGCAGCACGGAGACCCGCGATCAGCCGTTCGTTGAAGCGGCACAACCCCGTGTTGAAGCTCCTGCCATTTGTCGTCGAAGAACCATGGGTGGCGCTGATGATGCCAAACCAAAATGGTATTCTAGCAGCGTCGACGGCGGCCCTGAATCTTCGACGCTACCGAAAAATTTTCTCCGGAAACCGTCCGTTCTGCATACTGCAGCTCCTGTCGAAGTGGCACCTATTCCTTTCATTGACGATGACATTCCTGCACCACCCAAGCCTGCAAGAAGCTACACAGAACTTACCGGATCCACGAAAGAAACACCAGACAAGGTAGCACCTACGCTGCTGGACGGATTTGAGAAGAAACCTGGCCGATTGGATCTTGTAAGCTGCACCGCCAAGCCCGTTCAGCTGGTGGATCCTGTGGCTTCAGTCGTTAGAAAAGAACCGAAACCACTGGAACTTAACCGTTCTTCCTTTCTACAAGGTCCGCCTGATACATCGAAGCCTCCAAAGCCTTCATCATGTCAGGATGCACTACCAACTACTGCTTCGCCAAAACGTTACCCATGGCAAACTGCCAGTACATTCAATGACAAGCCTTCGCCCGTACAGCAGGAGGTACCTCGTGATGTAAGCCATTTCCGAGAAGATAGTGGCTATCGATCGGATCGTAAAACTTCCATGGAATTTTCAACTGAACCTAGTCGATCCATATTGTCTGTGGAACCCCTAATACCTCCGGATCCTCAAAATTCCCAGTTAGACGAGTCCTTCAGTGAGAGCGAATGGGGTAGCGATGATGGTGAATTTCACTGGGATGACGACGACCATGCGATAAACAGGTTTGCGATATCTCCTATATCTCTACGGGCTGTAACGTGACTGTCGTAACGTCGAGACTAGCCAAATTCCGATTGAAATCAGAAAAATATTTGTTCATTGAAATCTTTATTTTCAGTAAAAGATACAGTTTGGTGCTGAGGACTCAAACACCATTGCGGGTTAAGACTATAATTGGTAAGTTGTTTATTGTTTACCTCACAATCAGTATCACGCTGTTTTTGCATTTTCGGTTCTATAGCTCCTGATTTCAGACAAACTTCTCTCCAATACTGGGCGCGACCAACGTCGAGCATTATTCTCACTGAAGAAAATATTTCAGGTCCCATTTCTGAGTATTGACTTTTTACCTTTGAAAATCATTTTTTTTCTCTTTTTCTTCCCTATTATTCGTAATACACTATTTCTTGTTTGGATTTCTGTAGTCTTCATCGTTTACGTGATTCTATGATTGGTAGATGATAAGGAGCCGTGATACCCAATGATACACATACCAGTCCTTATCACATGTGATCGATTTCCATCACCCGTAGTCTACGATTTCATCAGAACCAACGCACAAGACCCAAATGTTAATGTAAAGATCCTTACCAGCCGCTATCAGATGTTATCATTTCCTATTACCCATTGTTGGTGTTTACACGCAGCCACCTGTATTCCCTTCGAGTTTTAATAGTCTAGGCCTAGGGTGGGGAATGCGGTTATGTGTTTCTGGTTGAACACCCGTACCGATACGCTCCCACACACACACGCATAGATACACACACACATACGCACACACGCTCACACACACATACACCCACATACATGCCACACATACACACGCAAACACAAACACACACATACGCTCTGCGTCACTGAAACCCATTTATTGAGCTTAATGAAGTCAGCTTTGACCTGCGTTGTCGAAAGATGTCATGCCCACGTGTTTCTCCCAGATCCATTGAAGTTCCCAGAAAATTCTGAGAGTCTTATGAAGCAAAAGTGCATCCGAACATCTCGTAGTACTCTCCAGGCTGATTCCCTTCCATCACCGGTTGACTGAGCTATAAGGGTGAGTGATCAAGGACTGCTGAGTAGAATTTGCTCGTCAGCCGAACTCTTTGCGATGCTGGGTTGCCACAGGGTTGATTTGCGTTCGGAATTGTGTTACAAACCTACTACTTAAAGGGTTATAGCAGTTGGCGTGCTGGATCAGTGAGGACCAGTCTGGATTCAGCCAGAATTGGGTGTTTATTCTGTCACTGTTCGAACAGGTCTATCATCAACTATCCCACTCCGATTTCGGGGATTGAAAACATGATTGTTTTGCATAGGAATTGCTCCTATGGGTAATTAAAACAACGTTTTCCATCTTCTCTTCAATCCCAGTTCCAATTATCGTGAACTTCATTTAAATCCATCCAAAAAACCAGGAGAGTTTGTTCAGGACGATCGTGATCTCGTGCCGGAATTCGTTCAAAATGGTGGTCTCGATTGTATGGTACGACTTGGCCGACTTGCTGATCAAAATCATCAGAACTACATACTTCGAGGTACCGTAAAACCGAATTTTTCATGGTCATTAAACTATCCATCTCCGTCAGGCTCACTTTACTCTTTTTTTACATTCTTTTCCTTCTGTAAGCTCTTTGCTCATCCTTGATTATTTGTAAGTACATACTGTCGGTACTGTTGGTCGAAACTCACCATCAGTAGGAGGTGTCGCAGAGTGGAAAGGGTTCGGTACAGTCCCATTTCGGCAAATTTTTTTATTTTACTAAGAAGACTGACTGCACAAACATTTTCTGCCTGCTTATTTCATAATTCGTGCCTGCCATAGTTTTGATGTTCATTTTTGATTCTGTTAGAGTGGATTTGGCACTAAAACCTGGCGGATTTTCGNTGCCGTCGTTTTCATTCTTTTTCTTTTTTTCTCCTTTTTTCTTCTTGTTCTCCTTCTTTTCCTTCTTCTTCTTCTTCACGTATTACTACTACTACTACTTATTATGGGAGTCAGCGGGTTCATTTCAGCCCTGGGCCAAGTGATGTTGTACGTGGACGGTATGAATGGCATCATCGCTCATAATATGACAATCCAATGGTTGTACGAGTTATTGGATTCGCCGGTGAGTTTACCGCCGTTGTCTCTACGACTTTTGTGTCAGTTGTCCTGGTCATATATATGTTGTCGTCCGTGGTTTATTGTGGTCCAAAGTGTTCGTTCAGCTATTCGACGAGAAAGAACGCCGAGAAATGAGTCCATTTCGGCTCGAATGGGTGAGCGGCGATATAGGCACCCTGCATGTGTTCCCCACATCCTTCTCATTGACACGCACCTCGATTTTCCTATACTTCAAAGTAACTTTCAAGCCGTGGAGTCCTTTATGAAGACTATATCCCGAAATCTCACCGATTTGATTTCTGGAAACCATCCGCATGGGGAGCTATCACAGAAAATTTTTGACCGAGAAGACTGTGCACAACTGACTTTCCCTGAAATCCACTTTTCTGATTCTCGGTTCCGCTCATTTTCGGCTGGGAGGAGTATATATTAACAGATACAACAATCGAATGAATCTTCTCACTCATATTCTCAGATTGTTCTAACTCTGGCTAATTTGTATTTTGACTTTGAATCGTTTGCGAATTTCCTGCATGAAAGTTCTCCCACTCTAAACTCGACAGCTTTACGGCTCCGTATATTATGAGTGGGCTTGAGTACCTTCGTACTTCTGTTTTCAGGCCCTTATCTCGAGTGGACCTAATGTATACCTCTACCAACCAATTCTATTCATGCAGTGCTAAATACATTTGCTCTAGGAACTGCACTCCTTTCTCTTTATTCGTCAGTTTTAAAAGTGAACCTCAAAGGTATACGTGCATCAGCCACTTCAATGCCTCATCCCGTTGAACGCAAAGACATCATTCCTATAAAATGATCTTGGATACGCGAAAACTTGTCACCTACCCATACCAGCAGGTGTAAGGTACCTGAGGTTTCGGTGGGGACATGCCATACCACCACCACAAGTGAAGATAATTTCATGTATATGTAAACCTTTTATCTTCTTTTTGACCATTGATTTCAGAGGTTCAAAATTCGAGGCATTGGTTACTACTGTTTTCGATTGCGCACCCACTGCCACCT
>UZAF01019756.1:8042-21832 GCA_900617895.1 Haemonchus placei | reverse complement strand
ACAAACCGACACACCAAGTTTCTGCTTTATAAATGAGAGAGATAATATTATTTTTCATTATCACTTCATTCAAATAATCAGCTCGCATTAACTCGAATCGCAGGGAATCAATTTGAAAAATTCGAGTACTACTATGAGAAAATGGCAAAAAACTCAATGTGAGTAGCTCGTTTGCTTCAGTGAATCAGAAAAAAAGGTCTGAGTAAGAGAAACATGAAATGGGAGAGGGAGTTCTCATAAGGGTTCTCTAGAGGAACTATCCAAGCCTCTATTTTTGCCGCGAATCAACGGGGCCACAGAAGAGCGTGTCCCCCCATTGTTTTGTGATGTATAATATTTGGGGAAGTAGATCCCTAATGATAGCAAGAGGCACTCGGTAGATGATGATAAGATGATCCTAACTAAATCCTCAGCCTGAAAATGCGTGACTCTAGTTTTATGGTGGACTACCACAGGCATAATTCACCATGTCTTCCTGAAAGCGAGTGAAACTAAAAGCTCCAAAGATAATTCTCGTTCTGGATAGATAAATTCATACCCAGCGTTATGAACTTGTCTGGGGACCACTCCTATATTCCTGTACACCTGCCTTCGATTTTTTCCGACGAAAAAACATTCATAAGAGAAATATGTGTGCTTACTCCCTATTATGGTCATGAAACTCCTAAAATTCTACTGTACCATCTCTTTTCGTGACATGAGGAAGCAATCAGCACTCGAGAGGTGTGGCCAAAGTTTTTTCTTGAGAGAATATGTTTAACGCGCACGCGACGTGGCAAGGAACTTCTCAATCTTTCATGCCATTTTGCACTATGCTCCATCAAATTAAAACGATATTGCTGTGCTACAAGCATATCTCCCTGATGAAAAAATCAATTCTTCTTGTAGTCCCAAGTTTTGAAAGTTGTGGAAAAGTGCACGTAAAAATACAATTTCGGATTTTTTCAAAATAACATTTTTACAAGGTACGCTGCTTTCTTTTTGCTACCGTAATTCGTTTTGTTGTAAAAATGTAAAGTCTAGAGTCTTTTGACCTTAATCATTTTCGTCTGAGGGATGCGACCCGCATTCAACTTTCATTCAGAATCGGTGGCCGATTGGATGCGTGTGTGACCTATACAATGACTTGTGGTAGTTAGCGGATAAATTAGTAGTGCTTTCATTCTCCCAAACGAGTCTGTACCACTTAACAGTGCTTTATGGTTGGAAGGCTTGGTTGGCGTAGGCGGATATCTCCGAGGTTCGAACCCGTGACAATGCGTGTGAAATAGTCCGCCAATTGTCACTAACCACCTCCGCCCTGTAGAAAAAAACTACAGGTTTTTGAGGCCTACTCACAAAGTCATTGGGACTATTTTTCTGGAAAAGTAAGAATTCATAGAATTTTCCAAGCAAAACTCGCAAATATAATCGATATCTGTACTGTGTGAACTGTTTTTGAAAGGTTTTTTCATCTGGCGTAGTGGGGACGGATTCATAATGAAACCATGTTGATCAGAATTCGATCAAATATTCACTTAGTAAGTTTAGAAATGATCATAACAAGTATGGGTCAGAAATAGCTGTCACTGAGGAATTACTTTTTACTACTACTTTTTCTACTTCTTCTACTACTACTCTCTACTCTACTAATCTACTTTTTCCGGAACTCCTCCCAAACGAATGGGCTCCTATTCCGGTCAGCTGACCGGCCTTTTTGGTCTTTTCAGTTGATTCCTCCGAAAAATGCACTGAAAGACTCTCCAATTTACGCCTTTGAGGCTAAACTCTTTCCCCTTTTCCTTCTATCATCCTTTCCAGAGAAGATGACGTAAAAAGATGTATGTATATATTAGATTCTCGGCACTTCTCAAGAATCTGCTCCCTTACCATGATGTAGGCATGATTTCACTGACGACTTCCGAGGTAACCAAGCTGTGCTAAGTGCTAACGCGAGAAACTTCTTTGAGAATACTTCGATGTATGTCGCTCAATTGGATGGGATACTAATTGGACATTCTTAATACTCAGGATTGAATTGAGCACATGTTTGGCTCAGGGTAAGATCCTGGTTACTTATTAACTTTCCGAGCAAGCAGTGATCGAGGCGGTCTGTTCCGAGTTGAGCGATAAGCATCAGAATCTCGATCAAATTTCTCTACCGGTTATCTAAGCGACCCAACAAATTTGGACTAGAATGTCCAGAAAAGTAACATGGAGTGCACCCTCAATCTTCATTTTTGCTGAAATGAAGAGCAAAGAAATTCAAGGGGCGTTCAGAATGTTATGATTAAAATTGACCATTCCAGCTTATATTCTTACCAAGAATAATTTCTTCTTCGTTGCATGGTTGAAAAGTTGTACTAACTTGGAAATGATGGGAATATTTCTGGACCTTCACCCGGGATTGGACTCAAGGTGTGCTAGTGGGGCTGGTAATTCCTCACACGCCCGTTCTTCATCATTTCGTTCTTTTTTGTGGTCTGTATTATTACGGAAAGAGCAACTCACAATGTTTTCGGCTAACATTTTCCGAACAACCTTTTAGCTACGACAATTTTTGCATGGTTTTCTGGCTTGTAATGCTCGTTGCACGTTTTTTTTTTCTTCCATGCTTACCATCTTGCGAGTTAGAGTGTGTAGAAGAGTAAAAAAGTTTTTTTGGTCGTTTACACTCAAGGGCTACTTAAGTACATGTTCACAAGATGTCACAAATGTTTTGAACTCTCAGGACAGATTTTTAGCTTTGTCAACACAGACAAATGAGCATTGGTTCACTTTATTTTTGGAGTAATGAAAGTTTTTGGGAAGTTCCTGGTTTATACAGGTACTCATAGAGAAAACGAACATTTTATTCGGCCCAGACATGCTGTATTCAAGCCTTTTGTTACTACTCCGCGATATGACCTCCTTTCTCATCATATCAGACCGTACCGTATCATACCATATCATATCATATCACAATGTATCATTGATGATATAATTGCTTCTTGCTGCCTTTCATTTCTCATCAGTTGTTTCAGGTTTTGCGATTTTTCGTTCGTACCGTTCTCTCTCTCACCAAAAAAGTTCGTATATCTCTCATTGTGGAATATAAGTTTACCAGTTACGGTAATTAGAGAATATGTCAAAAGAAAATCGCTCCTTCTGAAGCAAATCACCCATTTTCTTTAGTCAAAAAAATAACTCCTGGCAGGCAAATTGTCCCGATTGCTCCGAAAGTTCATATTACCATATTATTATCCTTTTTGTGGAGCCAAATTCTGTCTGGCCGAAGGTCTTGATGCTGAACTTGCAAATCAAGGCTGTGGTAAGGCATTCTTTCATCCGATGTAGATACACCATGGAGGCTATTTTTATTACTCATAAACACATTTACCGTTACAGTAAGATCGTCATTAAATGGCTAGTTAGTCAAATGTTCGTAAAAAGACAGCTTGAATCCAATGTTACAAATTTTACTATAGCCATAATTATGAGGAATTATGTCCTCGTTAAATTCCGTAACACTTTTTGCTTTGTTCAGAGCAGAACCAGAGTGAACCGGCCAGAGCAAAGTGTGATTACCAGTTTGCTCTTCGGAAAAAGGGGGAATTAGACTTTTGCTCATTTCTCTGAGAAATTATTGTAACGATAATGACTTGCCAGAAGTGGTCTACGTAATTAAGCTCAGCTACCCATTACATTTTCTTCACGGCGGTTTTACTGTATTCAGCCTGTGGTAGTCGTGTCTGCGGTGTCTAGGGTTGTGACTGGGACTTCGACCACATTCAGGGAACTTTTGGTTAGAGCGGATAAGGAATGAATCCCATACGAGTCGTTCAAGGGATGAAATCGGGCTCGAATCAGTCAAGCCATGAAACCTCTCTGTGTCGATCTAGTTCGCCTGGCTAAAATCTAATCTGTATTTGAGATCGAAGCTCACACCCTGTATATTGGGGAATTGGAGTGCATGGCGTATCCCAACGGACCTGTTCAATGCTTAACAATCTACGCTCCTTCAGTGGGGAGAAGGCTCTCTCTTCTTTCTCTCCCTCTTTTCAGGGGATCAAAAATATGAGCTGGCTTGTGTGAGGAGGAGCTGCGTAGTAATGGTACGATAAGTAGGAAAAGATCCCGTTAGAGCCTAGCACTCGCGCCGTACAAGTTTCGCATCGAAATACGCTATTTTGAAAAAGATAAATCAGTTAATTAGATGATTTTGATTAGGATAGGCACATAATTTGCTCAACTATCTTGGAAGACATCTCCTAAGTTTATATCTGCTTTCGATCTCTTCTCATCTCTTCCTTTTGAAGGAACCGGGTCCAGCAATAATGAAAAACGGTCAGGGTATCTATTGTAAACCTGTTCTCGGTAATTAATTTTCTACTAAGGAATGTTCAATGTTTCAAATGCAGTATAAAAACCTAATATTTGGAGACACCTTCTAGTGAGGCAACGAACTTTCTCCGTTATTTTATTCCGCATTGAGTGATATCACATTGTATCAATAGATAATTTATTATACTTGGAAATCATCAGATATTGTTTAATCTCTTGATTAAATTTTTTCAATAATTTTCATACCGAACAAGCGTTCCATCCTCTCAGGGCTCCCTATTCTGGCTTCATCCTGTCTATCTGAGCATTGACTGACACCTACCAAATGTACGCTTAAGTTGTCTGAATCCCATCTTGAATTCCACTGACGCCATCTGAGTTTGCCATTTCTTTCGAAGTCGGTTTAATGGCATAAAACTTGTCTTGATTCATGAAAGTCCATACCTGACCCCTTGTAATCAACAAGGTCCTATTGAGAATTCGTGATCATCACGATTTCGATGAAAAGGCTTACACTGCTTAACGAAACTGATCAACTGCGAGTTTTATCACTTCCACAAGTACTTTTGGCTGCTTCTGTGACGTTGATGAGTCCTACCTCCGCAGGAATGAGTACACACTACCTACCTGAAGCATGAGTCTGCACTATCTTCACTAATGATAATTGTGATGGAGTTACCAGAAAAGGAAGCTTCATTACTATTATAATTAATAGATATGCATAGTACACTGCGGAGGTGTTGGGGTAGTAGCTAGTAGATAGGCTTCTTCGTTACCCTCCACCTTACAAATTGCTCTATGATTTTAGATAATAGCACTATGTAAGGCATATCTTGATCTTCGGCCAGCTCTTACATTACAGTATCGAGCTTTCATTTCCATTCCGATGGTTAAAAAGGTGATTTCAATAAGAGAGGTATTCCCACAGAATGCCCAAAAACATCAGAGTGCGATGAGAAATGGGACCATTGAGCGAGGAATTCGATCAACACATGACTGATTCATTATTTTCTCGATTTCCATTCCCTTACGGATGAACTCACCAAATTTTGACTCATTTATTGCTTAATCATTTCTTTGCTTCATGCCATTCATCATGATTGAACGAAAAGGTATTCCAAAGTACAGTACCTCGTTGACCTTACCGTAATCTTCTTTCGCTTATAATTACTCTCTTAGGAGTGACATGAGGTAACCGTTGAAAGCGTATCCTGTGAATGAGCTGGTATTTCGCATTGTATCCTTGACGGTTCCCTTGAATTTGTTTTCTTATTTCTCACATTACGTCAAAGTCCTCTTATTTACTGCGCCGAGGCAAGGTTCCTAACGATCTCTTCTCCTTTAGACAGTTTTATAAAGCGATCTCAAACAAAGTATACTCATGACAAAGTGTTTCGGGAATAAACCACGCGTCAGACTTTCGCTCAAAGTTGGTTAATCATTTGACTGTCAAGGTAAACTCAAATGAGCTGGACACTCAATTTACCTAAGCAATTCGGTTCACTTCCGCCTCAATTGAGTCAGGCCTTATTGAGAGCCATAAGTCAAAAGCCCAAAATTTCTAAAAGGGGAGGAATTCTTGGTTGACTTGATAGGATGCGAAACTCGACCCTATAACAAAACATTTGGGAGCACTTTCATTTTCCTACTCATCATCCCGACCCAGACAGGTGGCCATCCAAAGCCCTTTGCAGACGGTTCAAAATGGCTTCCGAAAGATTAGTTGCAAAAATGAAGCCTTGAATCTCATTAGGCTTCAATGTAAAAGCTGGCTAATACTCTCACTTGAATGGAGCTGGTAATTACTGGATATTTCTTCTGTAAGAATTTTGCGAAGCCCTATCATTCGTAAGCTTATCGGCGTTTGAACTCGTATCTGGTCCACAAAGTGAATAGTGAAAAGTCGCTCGATTTTCTCTTCGATCCATGTGCGCTTTTAGTATCATCCTTTATCACCTGGTATCACTCTCGTCGATGATACTCTGTGTAGTTTCCAGGAAATACTGCAGCTCCTTTGCCACCACACCTTCCTCCTTGCAATTCTGTGATAATTTGATTCTTAACGCAATAGATTTGCTAAAAACACAGCAAATCTAGAAAAATTCAAATATACGGAGAAAAAAATCAAAAATACTTCCACTAAAATCCTTAATGTACATTTGTGCGAGCGAAAAGGCAATTAAAAGTTTACAGTCAAAATTTTCGTTGCAAGAACACAACGAAATTCCACTAATTCGCAGCTCCAAAAGGCGAAAATTCAATGTTTTTATAAAATTTGATTGCTTATTTATTGAATTCAATCGATAAAGCTTTTTTCATTTCTTTTCCAACTTTTTTCCTATTATTTCATTTAGCTTTTCTTCTCCTCCAACTTTTTGTGGTATTTTATTTAGCTTCTCTCTGACGTTGAGCTTTGGTTCTCATTACGGCAATAGAACACCTATTTCGGTTCACCAGTTTACTGAACAACAAGTAATCAGTTGTAAGAGTCAAACATCTGTTTCGTGACGATTGTTTTCGAACCGGACATTTCTGTTCACCTGATTTGTAATTCAATTGTGATTCATTGGAAAGACTATGAATCGAAACTGTTAGCTCACCAATTAGCCCCTACGTCTTCATTCATCTTTCATTCCGAGTTCTGAGAACAGCTCCTTTCTCAGAACTCTTAAAAACGTAAAATCTTGATTTACTCAGTCGCGGGAAGCGCTGTGGGTTTTCCCACTATGGCAGGAATACTTTTGTTCCGTTCGACCTAACACGTCTTGAGAGTACGGGTTTCCTTTTATGTATTTCCCCGTCTACCCCCTCCCTTCCTCCCTCCCCTCCTCCCTACCGACATTCGGAAAAATTGGTAGAATTATTGTGTTGGTCATTGAAGAAGCCGGGCTCTCTTCATTGTGAAAACACTAGCTATCGTGAATATATCCAGACGTCATGAACAACTCTAACCATCACTGAATTTTGCCACTTTGATATGGTGCTGCCATGCTAGACGAAGTTCCTACTTCCTATGGATTTAGCCCATTCCCTTCTTCTTCGAGTGAATTTTCCCCTTCCTGAAGTCTTTACATACAACTTCTTGCTCCTTAGCTTTGTTAAAATCAATTTACGGACATACCCTGGATTACACGCACGCCCCACCCATGTAGGTAGAACCTCGCGCAGTTTATGTGGGCTTACATAAGACTCCCGACTTGTTTGGTTTGAGTCTGTAAGGTTGTTCTCAGGTGCTTTCTTGGGTAATGACGAGTCCATGATAACCATGCCCCTTTAAAGACGGACAGGTCATTTGACACCCTGTAGGGAAAGTTCTCGCTGTTGTATCAGTGGCGATCTGGAACGGATTCAGAAGCCATCAGACATCTCGATGTAGTAAACTACGTTGCTGTCTTTGACTGCACTTTTGAGTACCTTCGAGAAGAAGGCAAGCAGTTCCCGGAATTTCTCATCGAATAGTTGACATATGAGTGCTGCAGTTATATCGAGAAAAAAACCTCGCACAGCTTGAAAGAAGAAGAGCTTTAGAGTGCAGTCAAATATGGCAGTCAACGCGACCTATACTGCAATTTCTTTGAGAGTAGTCACGGGTGATCATTCTAGAGATGAGGCCATGTTCAACCTGGCTTCAACGATTTTTTTTCGTTTGAAAATGCTGAAGAGAACACACTATCACATCTTAGCACCTAATCCCAGCCTACGGCCTTGTTTACTTATTTTTGTTTTTTTTCACCTTTTGACCAAACCGTGACCTCTCTCTTGTGATTGGAACCATTGATTTAATTGGTTCTCACGGAGTTGTCATCCAACTTTTCTCACTCAGTCTTCTATACTTATTTATTTGTTTTTTATCTTTTTACTACTGCTCGCTCCGCTCGTCTTTGAAGGCCCTAAACTGAACGGTAAAACTGGTAGAGGGACTGAATGAAAACTCAAAAAAATCTCGAGGAACGTGACTTATTCGTACTTACTACGTCCCAATTTTTAATCATTCCTAATCATTCAGTACCGTACCTGGCATTGAACAGTGTAGTAATTCATAATTATAGTTATCCTTCTAATATTCGTGGGTATTTAAATCAGCTCAAAACCTTTGTCATTACTGTAATTCTGGTTTAAGGGTAAAATTATAAATAAATTAGGCCCAATAGGAATGACTTTGAATTCACAGTGATATATTGGTCAACTGTAAGGTATTGTTTATTATTATGAGTCCCATATTATTCATTCACTACTATTATTCAAATTTCTTATTCCTCTTTGCGGCCGGCGATAGCTAGTCAATTCCGGTACTCTCAGCTATTCAAACTAAGAACCTCGTAAACATTCTCAAACGGTTGGGTCGATCTCAATTGTTGGAATTATTACTGACAGTAATAATCATAATAAGTGACTATGATGTAAAATCGCGTGTTATTTCAAAATTAGAGACAGAATACCTACATCTCTGCTCTGACTCCGCTCCTTTACTCGATTACAGCCTAGAGTTGTTGACTTTTTTCTAAATTGGTAAGTCGATATGTGTTGATTCCCGTTTTGCCGGCACTCTTATGATTTTTAGCTTCGGTTAGTAGAAGTTTTGTTGATAGTTGATAGAGATAATATTGAAATGGCTTCGAAAGTCTTATAATCATGATCTCGTAGACATAATTAGTGAATGACCAAGTTGTTTCATAAATTTTGTAGCTTCAGTACTTTTAACTTTTGAAGAAGTGTTGTCTCAATTGTTAAGTGCATCTGAAAAGCACCGAAGAGTCGCTCTCTGTGGTAGCGCTATCTCATCTTGGTGCAGCCCTATCTCGGGATGACCTTCATCATGGTCGTAAACCCTGACTTTTGAGATCGGATAAGGAGCCTTGGGTTTGTCTACGTGGGTAAAAATGGTGGGCAAATGTGTCAGTTTTTCTTCTGATTCAGGTAAAAACCAGTAAGTATGCTGTCCTTTTCGGACCAACTAGGATCGCACATATGCAACATTGTAGAACAGTCACTTTACGAGCTATGTTGACTGACTACATAATTGGCTATGTTTATTGGAAAGGTTTAGGCGACTTGTTGATATTAGCTTATACCTGCTCATAATTACTAGTACACTACCCGGCCTCGAATATAAAAAAAAAACTTTGTGTTCCGAAACTTCGAAAGAAGTTGGAATCGTGGCTTATCTTCCGAAGTAGGCTACCGAATCCTCAGGCACTTTATCTGTTTTAGCAGCAGGTGAGACTTCCACATCTCGTTAGTCTGACTCGCATGCTATTTACTTCCAACACGCTTTATATACCCTAATCCGTAAATTTAAAAGAAAGTGGATGGGTGGCGCATCCCAGAAATCGGTCTAGCGGATTCCCATAGCAATTAGTCGTTTGGGCGATGCATGAGAGTTTCACATTTTGTTTTATGTGATATGTCTGTCGCAGGCATTATAAACACATGGAATCATGACGTAGTTATTGACGATAATCTGAACATATTGCTAATCCGAAGCTCTGATTTGCTTCATTCATTTCAACCAAGCACATCCGGTATTCGTCTGTGATGTGCCTGGAAATTGCGGATTCTCCTACATTCAATAACGAAAATCGTTCATTACTCTACAAAAAGCACATAACTTCTATTTACTTGATTGCTTATTTACTAATTTATGAGCTCGCCTGAGTACATTACTATTGATACGAAGCAGCAATTTACTTGGAAGCTGCAAAGACCCCTAGATCCAGCGAAGGAGATTTTCTCTGCAGTAGTATGCAGACTTGCTTGTTTAGCTGCTTATTTACTTATAATATACGGCCGCAAAAGGGCGAAGGATCAAGTTTTTGGGCGTTTATCAAACTTGTTTGAGGGATGCGCCCCGCATTCGACTTCCATTCAGAATCGTAATGGCGTATTGAATGCGTATGTTTCCTATACAACGACTTCCGGTGGCCAGCTGATATACAAGTCAGTGCTTTTCTCCTCCCAGACGAGTCTGGTATCAATTCACCGACCCTGGGGGGATGGAAGGCTTGGTTGGCCTAGGCGGATATCGAGCCGGTACTCGAACCCTTGACTAAGCGTGTGTGGGATTGCGCCACCTGCCATTACACCACTTCCGCTCAATATAAGGCCGTAGTATGCCAAAAAGGTACATACACTACTGCACCCAATAACAAAAACTTCCTTTCCATGCATTTTCATGAAAGTATTTATTTAATTGTTTAATTATTAATTTATGCGCTCGCCTGAGTACATCACCGTTGGTATAATTTCCATAGAGTTGTAACCAAAGTTTAGATTAACCCAAGTCAGCAATAATTTCATTGCCGTCTTGATGTTACTCACTTTTTCCTGACTCAATGTCGTGACGATAGGAGTTCGTGACTACCTCGATATTAAATAACATATGATATCCGGGAAAATCGGCCCAAATGAATTTTTGTTCCGCTTTTATTGCTGTTATCGATTCAAATTTTTACCTTTATCTACTCTTGTATTCCGTCCTCTGCATGACTTTGTCACAATCTCCAAGTTCTGAGCCAATATCACTTCTTAAGTAGGCATTGAGTTTAAGCTTCTGTATTCGTCACAAATCATTTTTATCTCGAAGTACCGACTTGAAGAGAAAGACACTTTGAGAAACTGCTTGGTTCAATCCCATGGGAGTACTCCAAAGAGCTCCTCTGCATTCGCTCAGAACATTTTCCTGGCACATGTGTGGTGATTTTAAAGTCTATGTCTAAAGTACAATACTCCTCACTTTCATATTTTATTTTATTTCTCTTAATTTCCTCTTTTCTACCCACTTTCATCTTAAGTGATTCATTTCGTCCGCATCTACTTTTGAAAATACCTTTCTTGAAAATTCCCTAACGGGGACTTTCCGAGACCTTTTCAGTCCAGCTTTTATCTCATCTCCAATTTAGGAAAGTTCCCGGTCTTAACCCTGCACAGACTTGGAAGAATAGCTTAAAGTAAATTAAGGTACATTATTTATTGAATTGGACTTAAGTGAGGGAACTCCTAGAACAAAACAGAGCACGAAGATGTCTTCAAGAGATTGAGTTTTATGGGTGCTCCAAATTTTCCAATTCAGCTCTCCTGGTAATATAAACTGTCAGACTTTCCTCGAAATTCAGCAATGGACACATATCACTTCCTTTTCAGTCATCATTTTTTTGCATTCTTCCCAATTCCGTCAATATCCTTCTTTTTGTGCTCGAGACTTCAGAAACGTCTCTTCCTGACGTCATGCCTTTTCGGACATCATTTCAATTTGTTTAATAGGTTTTTGTGTATGGTTGCCATAGCATCATCGAATATTGACCTTCTGGGAAAATCTAGTCACCTAGTTGATTAAGATCGATAATTGATTGATTCTGTTTTAGATGGACAGTCAGCAGTGGATGGCATGTGCCATCCTCTCGCTTGTTATTATTGGCTGTTTTGGCAATTCACTTTCACTGCTCTTATTCAGTCGACCACATATGCGGTGCTCTTCAGTAAGTTTTTTCTCTTGTTTACTCATTGGCAGTTCTTATTTTGAAATTTTCATCAATTTCAGGTGAACGTGCTCCTATGCGCCTTGTCATTTATAGATCTTTCACTTTTATTGCTATCCATTCCCACATTTGTTATAACAAATTTGGACCTTTGGTAAGCCCTCATACTTTAAATTTTTCCAAAACCCCCTCTCCGGAATTATTTCATGAAATGCGGTTAGAACTATAATTTTTACTCGAAAGGAATCTGATCATTTGGTTGTTTCGAAGGCTTAAAGGCACAGCTCGCGTAAAAAGCTTTCCGAGACAATGAATTGTGGTGGCCAGTCGAGGTAGAGTCAGTGCCTTTATCCTCCCAGGCAAGAGTGGTACCAATAACACAACCCCGGAGGGATGAAAGGTTCAGTCAGCTGGGAGATTTAGAAGTGCGCCACTTGCCACTACACCACTTTCCCAAGAGTCATAAGTGCTCCAGAACCGGCTTGGCCGACGTACGCACCCACAAATGGCCGTGGTATGGCGGCCTTGTCGGGGCTGCATCATCCACAGTGAAGCGCTAGGATGCCGACGAATAGTACGCTCACGTGGGGGACACACAGACGATTATAGACGCATAATTTCGTTCAACCCCCTGTTTGCTATTTTTTGAAGCATTATATTTCTTGAAATCCACCGATTTCGGCTACCTTTGCCATTTTGGCACTTCTCTACACCATAATTTCCACTATATCACCTGAGCTAGCTACCTCAGAATTATCGTGTAATGAGCCTTCAAACTACTTCAGCAAATTTCTGAGCAGGACATAATTCTATAGTCTATTGATTGATTTCTAACAGTTCGGACCAAATTTTTACATTTTCTTTTTTCTCTCTTTTTTTATTTCCTTTATTGGTGAAATTGAGCTGATTACTCGATTCAGGTCATCACAACAATCTGCAGTAACGTATTTGGCATACGTCCTAAAATGGGTATATCCAGTAAATCTGACAATGCAAACATGCAGTGTCTACACAATGGTCATGATCACATTTGAACGATGGACAGCCGTTTGTCGGCCGCTCCAGGTACCAGCTTAAGACTCTATTTATCTTTATTTCATTCGATCATAAATTTAAAACAACTAGACAGCCTTGTCCACACAAGGAGAACGGCAGTCTGTGGCTTTTGTGGAAATCCTTAGTTGAAAATTGTTTTATGAGAGCAGATAGTTATTAGTGGGGTTGGAAAAATTGTCAGTCACCGTAATAGGTATTTTGGGCCGATGACTCATTGTGAGAACTGACATTAGGTCACAAAATTTTTGTAGAATCCTCGAACCTGATGTCTACTTCTGAGTCGAGGGTCGAAAAAATACAGAACATCTGTTACAAAACTTAATTGCTGCTCTTTCACTGCTTACATTATATGATTTATATTTCGTTTGATGAATGTTATTATTATTACTACTACAATTTATTATTATTATTATTATTATTATTATTATTGTTATTATTATTATTACTATTATTATTGTTGATTACTATCACTCTCATTATTTATTGTTATTACTTGATATTTGAGATTCTGAGCATGCTCACTTTATTTTAATTACTTATTTCAAGTTTGCTCAAAGTGTGGCTTAAAGGCACCTTTTACGATAAATTTAGGGTACCCTTTTTTGACGGGAATTCATAGAACTACTCTAGAATAGAGCGATAACAACGAAAAAAGCGCAAAAAACGATGAACAAAAAGAAATAGAAAGGGTCAAAAAAGAGCTGGAAAGGGGGGTTGGACGAGTTTCACATTGGAAGAACGGCGGTTAAGGGAGTGTTCGGGCGAGTGCAGGAAGGCGACGCAATGTCTGCAATAGCAGACAACACACCCAAGCAGACAACTTCGCTCCAATGCGAAAGTGATGAACGGCAATTAGATTTCGTAGNATAATTTCCATAGAGTTGTAACCAAAGTTTAGATTAACTCAGGCAAAGTCGAGCCAAGTCAGCAATAATTTCATTGCCGTCTTGATGTTAC
>UZAF01019755.1:0-11533 GCA_900617895.1 Haemonchus placei | reverse complement strand
GTGGGGGGGGGGGGGCTTCTTCTTAACTTCTTCTTCGAAGTTTAGTTTATCTATCCATCAAGTTAGAGAGTGACTGCATTCATTTTCAATTTCATTCCAATTCATTTTTCACCGGTAGTGTCACCCGCTCTTATCCATGGAATTTTAGGGTATACGAACTTAAAGCTGATTCTCGAAAAAGGATATCTGATGAGGATGAAGGTGTGGCAATCGGAGCTGGTACTATGTTTACGGTCGTCCCGTCGCTTATTGGCATAGTTCCGTGCTTTGGTACTAAAAACTCTTACGTGTAGTTAAATCAGGTTGTTCTCAGGGTCATTGCTTTAATACTCCTTCAAACACCCAAGAAACTGAGTCAAAGTTGAATCCATGCCGTGACAAAGAGTAGACCATTGTCGACGCTCATTCATTAGGAGGGGAGGGCAAGTGGCCAGAAGGGACAATCAGTAGTCCGATCCTACGTACGAGTTCCCGCAGTATGAACCAGGTTTTCCATCCTCGGTGGCAAGCCGATCTGAGGAGAAATCCCCACAATTTTCCATGACACATGATTCATGCTGATCGATTGCTTTCCCTTTTAAGTGCTCTTCCACTCTCTCGAGGCCAATATCCATGGAAGGCAGTTTTGCGAAAGCTGTTCCACTTCTTCTCTTATTTACGAGTAGCAATGAATTTTTGATGTAACTTGTATTTTCAGAATTGACTGGGGTGATAGAAAGTTCCTGGACGAATCAGCATACAATCCTGTTGAGAGCAATGGCCATTCACCAAGGTTCGGAAGTATCAATGGTTTTCTTTTCTTTTTTACGAGAAAAAAAAATTAGATTTTTCGTAGGGAAATTATGTCGCAACACTGAATGTAATTCATCTTGTAGTCTCAAGTTCTGGGTCCTTCCATAGAAGCTTGAATGACTAATTCTGAGTTGTTCCCAAGAAATGACTGGCTGAGGTAAACTCGGGTTTTTAACTGAGTGAGATTTTTCGAAAATTTACTCCTCAATGAAAGCTCCTATACATATCGGGAGCATAGTGACGAGCGAGGAGTTTGTAGAATATAGAGCTTGAAAGTTCCTAGAATTTCCAAATTACCCTTCTACCAAGACCCCAATAAGGAGTAGGGATTTTGTGGAAACAGCCGACCCGTTTGGGGAGGTTAAATGGGTGTTGAGAGTCACATTTGAAGGAATATTACGAAGGGATGGGTAGAAGGCGGGGTATATACTGCCCCAGACAGATGATATTTTCCGCTCCCGGGGCGTTTGATTCATATAATCGGGTCTGAATAAATGAAATACAGACTTCAAAATCACCGTCTAGTCCGTCCAAAGAGTGGAATCCTTTCCGAATTTGGATTCGATGTTGAATCATGGCGCATTGCAAGGGAAACTTGCAATTGAGGCACCTTCTATTGCTGCTAGGGCTTACCACAAGTTTGAACACACTCTTTCTCCTTCCAAAGCTGAACTCTTTTCGTTGCGAACCCTTACAAGCAAGCCTTTTTTAGGTTAGTCCTGAGTTCATGGAGTGAATGTTCGACGACATGTGGTCCAGGAGTGCAGACTCGCACGGCAGAATGCATGGCTGCACATCCTATTGCAGGAATGATTCGCCTACCGTATTCGGAATGTCAATGTATGCTTTTGACATTCATCTTTCAGCATGTCTCAGCAGTGCACATACCCAATTGTTCACTGTGAATCCCTTGAGTTCTTTTCTAGCACAAGCACAGCCGTCACTTTTCGAACCCTGTGAAGCTCGTCCATGTCCCCTTCAAGAAGACTCGAAAACCAATAATGAAGAGGTCCCGTTCAAATGGGAAAACGGTGACTGGGGACCATGTTCGGCCAGCTGTCTGGGAGGTTAGCCTTATTCTTACTACTACAACTGGGAAATTACCTGAAGTCTTCTAGGAAAACAAAAAGCGGCCTTGCTATGTCGAGAAACTGCCACTGGTCGTGCTGTACCATGGTCTCAGTGTGACGCTAGAACTCGTCCACCACAACTCGTCCGTCAATGCAATCAGCACGCTTGTCCACCACTCTGGCAGGTACTATTCCAATTGACTAAATGTCTTTGATTTTGTTCATTCGGACGCATTCAGGTGAGCGCTTTTGGAGCTTGTTCCGTGTCTTGCGGTGGTGGTACCAGCACTCGAACCGTGAAGTGTGTCCGTCCAGTGAGTCGAAGTGGAGGTAAGTCCTTCACGCTTCATTGCACAAACAGGGAATCCATGAATGAACTTTGTTTCTGCGCAATGACTTGCTACAACGAGAACTAAAAGAATCCCTTGAAATTTTTGAAGTCAGAAAGTCATGGATGGGACCCTCGAGGCCTGCTGCTAGGAGAATTCTCAGCACCTGCTTCTGCATCAACCCAGCAAACTTTTCGATCGTTCGCGATCCTTTGCTTGCTTTGAAAACAGCATAATTCTATGAAAACTTTGTAGAATGGCATAGGAGAAGCGTGTTGATGGGCAGTAGTCCTGAGCCCTTCGCGCGGCAAGACAGCTAGCTAGAATTCGTCGCGCCTTTGGGCAGATCGGGACTACTATTGCACCCTTGGATGGTGCCTGTAGAAGAGAATTTTTAGGAAAATCTACTTCTCCTTTAGAGGGAAGCCTCCTAGAAATTACTAGAAAAAAATTATTTATGGCATTTATGTGGAGAAACGCTTCAAAAAAAGTAGCTAGAAAGGACTAAGGAATCAATTTTCCTTCTTCGAACGTCGTTGCGAAAGCGTCGTTCGAAATTCGTAGATCGATACCTATGATTTATACAGGATGCTCACAAATTTAAAAAAAAAAAGTCCGAAATCAATTTTCTGCCAAGAAGAATGGAATTTGAGGCGCTGATGCTCACATCGTACTTCGAGATGCTGAATGTCCTTTGCCCAAGCCAAGTGAGACAGAAAGTTGTGGAGCCGTTGTATGCCCAGCTAGTTGGATCGTACGTTCTCCTTCATTGAGACCTTCGAATGAGCTATTTCCCACAATGTCCTTTCCTTTTCCAGACCGGAGCCTGGACAGAATGCTCAGCGTCATGTGGTTCTGGAGAACAGAAACGAAGTGTGGTATGTGAAGGAAGAGATGCTCGTGGTCGACGAGAACGACGTCCAGAAAAGGAATGTGGCACTGATGAAAAACCTCCTGCTGTGCAGATGTGCAGTCTAGGTGGGCTCATTTGGGAAATTGAAAGTGTGGACTTTTCTTGAAGACGTCTAGAATTTCAGGTACTTGTGGTAAACCCCAGTTGCTGACGAATCGCGTTTTCGAGCAGAACGCATCCGAAAGAAAGCTCACATTAGGAATCGGTGGAGTGGCAACGCTTTATCAAGGTAATGTACATTACCGGCAGAGAGCTTGTAAAACTGATAGGTTTCCCAGAGAAATAAGTAAAAATCAGCCAGGTTCAGCACCCCCTCGGTTACGCCACATACTTGTTTCCGTCAGTAATCCTGGGGCTATTTGGATGCCTATTTACCCAATGCAAAGACTAGGGTTGCCAGCCTTTTTTGGCGCAGTTCGTTACCATCGTAGGCAAAATGCTACAAACCGCTTATTCGTAACACCTACTGGTTGGTAAGTCTGGCAAGGTTAGATTCATCACCCATGAAAACAACGGCAGGGTGCTATTTGTTTGTTGTCTTGTTTATTTTACTAAGTTCCAACCCTTCCTTTCATCTTTTCCCTCTTTTGCTTGAAGAATCATAACTAAGCTGTAAAAAAAAAGGTTCTCTTTTTGAGCCATCCCTCACGGGCCCTGGATTACTGTATTTCGAGAAATACGATGATTGTTCCTCAGGGAAATATAAGAATCGTCAATTTTTTGCAGGAACCAGCATCAAAATCAAATGCCCACGAAAGAACTTTGACAAAAAGAAGATCTATTGGACAAAAAATGGCAAGCGAATCAGGAACGACGGTGAGAATCCCAACAAACGTTCATATTTGCAAGTTTTCCTTCTGATTCTGAAAAGGGCAACATGTCTGTGTCGGGTTGCCAATAGGATTATGGGGTTTTTCTCTTTCAAACAACAGATTGGTTAGAAATAGCTAGGAGTCGCTTGGGAATTGTTGCACTAAAATGTGAAACATTAGCGGAAACATCCCGATATTCTCATCAGAATTTGGTTTGGAAGGGAAAGAACTTTTGTGGGGTTCGGATGTCTTCAGTACCTTTAGAAAATATGGTCCGCGGCGTACGCCGTACTGATACTCCATCATTACTTTCAACTGTAACTTAAACAGATAGAACAAGTCGTGGGATGACAACTAAGCCCTTATAGACCCTTCTACGTTTACCGTGATCTCTTAGTCACTCTACAAGAACCCTTGCAGATAGGGTTCCCATAAAAAATGTCATCGCGAAATACCAATAATTTTTTTTCGTAACTCCTGAGACAAGGAAGTGTTGGCCGGTGAACTGAGTTCAGAGAATGGGAGAGAAGGAGGGGTGTTCTCGAAGACCTGAAGATACTGTATTTTTCGAATTATTTCTAATCGCTGATTTCTGAACCTCTAACAGATGGATGGCTAGGCTGACATGCAACCAACCCGACCGATGGACGTTTTGAGTCGTCACTTGAGGCTTCAAATGGTGTTTCACCTCTAACCATCAATTATTAGGGATCAAAGCTTAAAGTTTTTGGGTTGAACGATTCATTTTGGAAAGCACCCAGACCACCGACTATGGAGAATTGCAGTCACGTTAGAATGCTTATTTGGTCTATGTGTAATACATAAATAATTGACTCGCGGGAGGTAACCGATGTAAAAGTCAGGATTTCACCTTCTCAAGACAACCTAGCACGAATAATTATATCCAGAAGGCAGGTACCATTGCTTGCCCAATGAGGGTGAACTCCCAACTTCACGATGTCGGTGTGGAGTTTTGTCTTCTCCGAAGTATGTAGCATCGCCTGACCCTACCCAATCTCCCGCTTCAACTATCAGTCATAGAACTGAACAAATGTCTTCCAGCACATATCAAAGTGTCAGCAAATGGTAATCTACGCCTATTTCACGCTCGAATGGAAGATGCTGGTGTATACGAATGTTATACGGATACTTTACAAGGGAATGTCACGCTTCGATTCAAATATCGTGACGAGGAAAAGGTAAGAACAACGTTGGTGAATTGCTTGATGGCACGAAATCTTTTCCTGCTTACGGTAACAAAATGGTCTTTTTCGTCCAATGACGGAATTGTCGAAACTCGAAAAATTACAAATTCTTGAAATCTCATCGAGTTCCCGACAATTTTTCAATTTGAAGTGTTGAGGACACCGTCCATTGTCATTGAGGACCCTTTTCTACAAGAAATTTCCCTACAGAACCTTCATTTTCAGCCAAATCGTCTCCGCCCATCCTATCTACAGAAAGGCCACAAAGGAAAGTACAAGAATGCATCACTTTTTGAGGTAAGGGATTTAACTTGATGGAAATTCAGGATCATTTCTTTGAAGTAGCCGATCGACGACAATCTGCTTGTTGCGGTACGCCATGCACTCAGCATTAGACCGGAACTGCATAGAATTCGCTATCAACACATTCAATGCGTTGTGGTTTCTACCAAAATGCTTGCCATCAGGGAAAAGTTCGGAACGTCTGTGAAAAGAGGGATTTTGTATACCTGGGTGGAGTTCGATCTAGGGAACTGTGCATTCGCTACGACCCGATTTACCATTACCCAAGACCTTACCCGATTTTATAAGCAATCGCTTCGTCAGCACAATTTTTAAGCATTTCAAAGACACTTTGACTTTTCAGGCGATCCTCTCTGCTGGAAGTTATCCCGAAGTTGCAAGGGAACTACAAAAGCATCGTGATACAATTCAAGCACGATGGGAAATGGGACATTGGACAGACTGTAAACAAGCAACATGTGGCGTTGCTGGCTATCAGGTATCGCTCAAACTGAATTCTCGACAATCCTGAAGACTTGAATGGCAACTGTTTAGGCACGCGAGGTCACTTGCAGCGTAATGGTAGATGGAGCACGTCGAACAGGAGATCCACGGCTCTGCACCGCTTTGGCTTCACCTCGACCCCCTGAGACAAGACCCTGTCACAAAGAGGAATGCCCCCGATGGGATGCAAGCGATTGGACTGAGGTGAGCTCAGGTCATAGCGGCAAGCAAAGGGACAAGGCACACAGTCAAACAGAGGGCGCATGCTAGAAAGTTCCAGAAGAAAAGTTCCTCATACTATAGGGTGACCCACGATCCAGGGATCGAAATCTTACCAACATCCGTTCAGGGCAGCCAGACATTCCATCCCTCTGGAATTCGTTAATTGGTACCAGACCCTTCTGGAAAAGTAAAAAACCTACTTTTGTACATCAGCTGCCCCCCTCAAGTCATTGTACAGGCCAGATAAGGTGCCAGAACACCATTGCGATGGATTCCGAAAGGAATCGAATGCGGCGGCGCATTCAAAGAACAAAATTAATCAACTCCATAAGACCTTAGAGACTTTGAAAGAGACTTCAGTTATATATGGTCTTTTTTGGCACGAGTTACAGGGAACCTTGTATTGTTCACTCTCCCATTTCGTATAGTGGTGAAGTGTCCTTGAAAGGAAACCAAATGTGCCTCCATAAATCTCATTACGATTAGAGTTGATCACCTGAAATGGGCTGTACGGCGTGACAGCCACTCCTAGCTCTCGTTGTTGGCGTAGGAACTGGCAGCCGAAAAACTGTGGTGTACTGATGGCATGAGGGGAAAAAAGAGCATGGGAAAAAGCTGGAATTTCCTAAAGATTAACCAGCCCCATGTGAGAAAGACTCACCAGTTCATAGCGGATTGCGCCAGCCGGCTTCCATTCCAAATAGTGGTGGTATTGGTTTACACAAGGATTCGGTGATTTCAGTTAATGTAAAGCCTGTCTTTCTACCTTTGTCGCCGAGTCCAATACCGCTGAGTCGAACCGGAAGAGATGAGAGGGTTGATCGACCTAGGCACGTACCGGTTTGGGATATCGTCCGCAGGCACTCCACATCCTCCCATGGTACTGGCATACTTATCTAAATGCGTTCCTACCACCTCAATCAGCAGCACCTGACACCGAATGCCCTGTCTTCCGTTATCAACGTAACACCTAGGCACATACTGGTTCGGGATTCGATCCCTGGATCATATGCCCCACTCCAGCCCAGTGTACTGACCTGGTCTTCTAATTAGCTTCCTATTGCCTCGGTTAACGGATGCTGGCGCTTTAAGACTCTCTGCTGTGCTCCCACGAGGGCTTGACTGTAGGAAAACCTGGCAAACTTATACCCATCAGGCCACCTTCCTGTTCCAGTGTTCAACTGCTCCCTGCCAGCGGAATGGAGTAGCAAAACAACGTCGGCACGTAAAATGTATGACAGCGAATGGGGAAGCAGTTGACGAGGAACGTTGTGACAAAACCCAAAGACCGAAAACACGCAAGGAATGCGAAAATCGTGGGTTGCCTTTTTGTTCGGTCAAGGTATGAGCCATTATTATTATGAATTGTTCGCAGCAAGCTGTAAAGCTGAATGGCATGCATCTGACTGGGGGTCTTGCTCATCGAATTGTGGCACAGGAGGGGTACAGGTAAGCTTACTCGGACGTAAGTACGACTACAATTTCGCAAATACCGTCTCCTTCAGCTCCGACTATTGTCCTGTGTTTGGGCAGCAAGTCGTGCTGCAGCAGGACGAAACTGCGATGGACGACGTCCACCAGCTGCACGTTCTTGTCCGTTGGCGGGTTCGCTTCCTCCATGTAGTCCTACTGCCCTCCCACTACAACAGGGTAAGTTCTCTAGAAAAAAACCCTTCCCTTCTGGGAATGATTCTCCAACCTGCATGAATTTCCATTTAATTTCTGTTATGCAATCCCTTCTAGATGAATCTTGCGAAGACAACTCGCGCTACTGTGATATTATCAAAGTTTTCCATTCGTGNTGTCCTGTGTTTGGGCAGCAAGCCGAGCTGCAGCAGGACGAAACTGCGATGGACGACGTCCACCAGCTGCACGTTCTTGTCCGCTAGCGGGTTCGCTTCCTCCATGTAGTCCTACTGCCCTTCCACTACAACAGGGTAAGTTCTCTAGAAAACAACCCCTCCCATCTGGGAATGATTCGTCAACCTGCATGAATTTCCATTTAATTTCTGTTATGCAATCCCTTCTAGATGAATCTTGCGAAGACAACTCGCGCTACTGTGATATTATCAAAGTTTTCCATTCGTGAGTTTCCTTCCTTTTTTTACTTTTTATCTATCCTCGTTGTTACCTCACCTACTGCTGTAGGCATTTTGTGAAAAAGAGTTAAGTTCTTGCAAAGCAGATTTCACAGTCCGCAGGATTTCGTGATACAGTAACCATCCACAGCGAAATGGAGAAGGCAACAGACAAGCGGAAAAACAAAAACAGAACAACGAATAAAGGAAGGTTTTTGGCAAATCTGTGGGGGCACCATTCTGGATGAACTCGGGCTCGTGCCGCGTTGCAGCCAGGCGTTCGTGGCAGGACCCATGACGTGGGTTACTGTACCACAAAGTCCGCGGACGTTGAAACCTTGCTTGACAGGGAGGTTATTTCGCAATTACGACCGCTATGCGGACAACTACTGTTCCATTTCAGATGCGATTCTGGCGAGGTCCGTCAGAAATGCTGTGCGACATGCAAGTATATGGACAAACGACTTCGTTAATCATTGGCGAAGAACATTTCCCATTTAGGCAATTCTCACTTTGAAAGTAAATCCCCAATTTCGCCTTTTTCCACAGTCACCCAACGAATTCCACAGCAATATATGTACGTAGTTGTCAGTTCTGACTAATCTTTCTGTGTACCTCCTTCTATGATCTCATTAGACTAGCTATTTCCCTGTCAGAGTATCCCCCAACGAAATCCCCTTCTGCTGGTCTCTGTCTATACAAAAGTTGTGACTGCCTCTCCCCTGCGCTCATCATTTCTCCTTTAAGTACAAGCTAAACCCTGCCCCTCCCTTCTGTCTGCGCTCGCTTCAGTGCAATATGTCCATATAAATAAGGCGAAGATTGTTGCAATACAGAATAATGATATGTGTTCTTTTTTTCTTGAATTTCGCTTCTTATTTTGTGTTATTAATAAATATTTATTTGTTTTATGAACTCGTATTTTGTTAGGAGCGGAGGTACTGCAGTGGAAAGTGGCGCACTATCACACACGCACGGTCACCGGATCGATATCCGGCTAGGCCAACCGAGCCTTCCTTCCTCCCGGTGTCGAATAATTGGTATCAGATTCGCCTGGGAGGGTGAGAGCACTGGCTTATGCATCGACTGACCACCACAAATTATTGTAAAGGCCCCATGCGCATTCAGTACGCCATTACAATCCTGAATTGAAGTCGAATGCGGGGCGCACCCTTCAGACGAGATTGATCAACGCCCGAAGACTTTTCAGTCTTTTATTTTATTGTTATTGTGCATCACAAGCCAGAAGTTGCCGTTCGCAGAATTTTCCGCAAAGTAATAGCGTACAGGCAGATAAGCACTGAACGACCATGATGAACCCGTCACAGATACGGCATACAGAAGAGGGACATAAAACAGTTGAAAGGCCTTCAATCACCTCAATCCTTACATTTCTGCCCTGTCGTGTAAACAAGGTAGAAGGAGGAGAACGTCCGTCGCGTGCGTCCGTCGAAATAGGTNACCCCGCCTACTCCGCGCGCGATGCAACCCAACCGAGGTCTTGAACTGACATTACAGTACCACCAAGTGTCAGTGGAGCGAATGATTGGCATTTGTTCGTGATATCTTCCCTTTAGCTGAATGCTGTGGAACAAGCGCAAATCGTGTGCCCCACAGACGACTGCGGCGTTTGTCAAAGATCGCGCGCTGGCGCGTCGCATGCGACGACTGCGGTGTGACCTAGTTTTGACGGACGCGCGCAACGAAGCGCACCCATTTTCTCCTAATTAGGAATTTTCTGAGCTAACTTAACTTTATCTTTTCTCTCCTTTTTCATTGCGTAGAAAAAAAACCAGTCGGAACTCACATCATTTATTAATTTCTTTTGCCGAAGAGCCAAGAGATAGGCATAATAAGGGAAAATTCTATCATAATCTCAATTTGTTGGTGCATCACAGAAATCGATATTTACAATTTACAACCATAAATTTGTACATATGAAAAATGTCGATAAGTCTAAACAAGGCAGATTAAGACCATCCAAGTTGTATATTAGTCACCAGAGAGGAAAGTGTCTCTCCATAAAAGAAATAATACTCATTGGCATACACGAATCAATTGCACATGTAAATATCTCTCATTTGGTTATGGAATTCTTCATTTCTTGATTAATCTGGCATAAAATGAGCTGAGTATTGCCGGTATCAACTGAAATCATTTTTAGAGTTTGTCTCTTGTTTACAGCTTTATTTACAATAGTGAGTGACATACCTGAGCCACACTGCCTGCAATGGACATCCAAGCAGCGACATTTACTACATAGAGCAGATCCGTCCTTAGGGGCATGTAGCAGGTAGCTGTATAGGTGGTTGTTTTGTTCGGTGCTTTCATGTCACCAAAACGGCACTCATCCTCCTTTCCCGGAACGCAGCTGAAGAAGTAAACTGTACTGCTAAACTGTACTGTGGGGAGTGTTCACAGAGGACTTTAGTAAGACTCCCAGGAGACCCTCATGGGAAGGGTTACCATTAGCACACCCAAAGTTCTTCGAATACGCGGTGGGCGTTCAATGGAAGTTTTGTGACCGCTTGTATCTCCCACCCGACTGCCCCCTCTCCTAGAAGAAACTAGAGAAGACATGGGATCACTAGAGATCAGCGGTAGTTAGCGACCACCTGGCAGAAGCGACTCAGCTGAAAAGTCAACAAGTTGGACTTCTCCCGTCAAACGGTCTCCTCCTACGTTGCTCTGCTGACTTGCAAAACAACGGACGGAATCATTAAAGGTCGCCCAGCAAGAAATCATCCAGCGGAAAGGCTTACCATGAAGCAGGTAGAACACTCTTGGGCACAGCCTTCTGATGCATATACCATTTGGAAGCACGCCACACACGCAAATCATCTGATCCATCTACACCACAACATTCGAACTGAAACCTTGGCAATTGTTTCGTACGTAAATAAGGATAGATAAACAAATAAACAAGTAGATAACGAACAAATAGATAAGCATTAGGGTGAAAATGAATAAACAAATTGGGTAGGGCCTAATAGGCAGAAACTGAGTTTGTCGCATTTGAGGCATAAGGTTGTTTCATGGGGAGGATCTCTTCTTACCAGACTGGTATTTCCCTTTGGATTCCCATTTTTCTCATATGGCCCTACCTTGAAGCTCTAATCATTCTCAAATTGGGAGGTTTGTGTTCCAGAGATCCTGCTTCACTTCTATGCTCACAGCGGGATGGAAAAGAGGCTTCAGTCATGGGACACCTATCATCCTGGACAGAGACGACTGTGTTCCTTCCCAGGAGCCCTGCCCCAGGCCTCGTTGTACGAAATCCTGTTGAGTGTGCTCAAGCTCACATTGGACTGCAAATGATCCCAAGC
>UZAF01019752.1:10946-21846 GCA_900617895.1 Haemonchus placei | reverse complement strand
ATTTATTTATTTATTTATTTATTTATTTATTGAAAGCGTAGACAAGTCTACGTGAGGTAAGCAGCCAAAAACGCATATAAAGCCAAGGGGACAAAGGCGCACAATAAAACGACATAATACCTGTGCGCAGCAGAATAGAACAAAACAAAAAATAAAAGAACATCAACAACACAACTCAAAGAAGATGAAAATAAGAGACCTCTGTAAGAATTAACATAAGAAAAAATAATACTAACAATAAGCTGCAGAGGCCAGCCTTTTGAATTGGCTAAGAGAGAGACCAAGCGTATTACGACAAAACAATTTGTTGAAGCGATTTAGAGTCCTGATAGGAAAACTATTGAACCTGACCTGAGTTCTAGAAATCGGGGTTCTGAGCTTGATACTACCTCTCCTAGAGTTTCCCCTAACGACCTCGAAGAAGTCTGAAGAGCACCAACTAACCCTGCCGGTCAATATCTTAAACACCATCAGCAAATCATTGACCACACGCCTAGAAGATAAACTTTTAAGCCCTATTTGATCTCTTCTGTCTGCTCCATTGGGGATAAGCTGGTAGCCAGCACCACAACAACGCATAAACAGCTTCCTAGTAAAGTTGTTCTGAACACTTTCAATCATGTCTTTATCACGTTTTTTATGGGGAGAGAAGACAATTGATCCACTTTCAAGTATTGGACGAATATACGTCTTATAAGCTTTCAACAGCGTACGTGAATCCTTGGTACGGAGCGCTTTAAATAAATTATAGATCCTATGATTAGCTCTGGATATGATGGCTTTATAATGACTGTCAAAACAGAGCTTACTATCAAACAGAAATCCAAGATCCTTAACGTTGTTAACTCTAGTCCCTTCACTGCCATTTATGTGATAGGCACCTACAACCTCTTTGCAAGATTTTCCTACTTGAAGGAACAGTGTTTTATCTGCAGCAAGAGGCAGATCCCAGAGATTAGACCATTCAGCCATATGATCAATTGCACATTGTAAAGCAGCAATGTCATCAACTGTACCTATGCTTTTATAAATCCTAATAACGTTTGCGTACATTACGCAAGTAACACCCCAATTTTCAAAAGCCTTGGGCAAATCGAAAGTGTAGAGAAGGAATAGCAAAGGTGAGAGTACTCCCCCTTGCGGCACACCACTATAGGTGCGGAAAACCAAAGAAAAATCATTGCCAATCCAAACCCGATACTGACGATCAGCCATGTAGTTATGAATCCATTGCACTACTCTTGGATGAATACCGACTAAATGGAGTTTATAGACTAACTTATTGAGTGGGACCTTATCAAACGCCTTTGAAAAATCCAACTAGATCACATGAGTCGGCTGCTTTAATTCAAAAGACTTGGTCCAGTCATTGAGACACGACAGTAAAGCTGTTTCTCTAGACTTTCCACTACAAAAGCCATGCTGATTCCGTGGTATAACACCATTTTCTTGTCGATTTGTTGTCGTTTACTCATCGATTGTTTGTTTACAGAACATTATGAAGTTTTCGTTGCTTGATCAGAAGCGAGACCATCTGGAATTGAATGCTCATAACAGCTTCATCCAAGGAATGTGCCTTGTTGGGGTAAGTTATTGTTTTTTAAAGAAATCCCGATAAGTTTTGGTTCTTTACAACAAAGAAGCTTTGCAATCCTCAAGGTTTTACCTTTCCTTTTTCCGCTTCCCAAGTGTTGCCAATGTTGGATATATCCTACATTCGCGTGTGGTTCGCAAGCACGTGGAGTGTGGTTTCCGATGTTTTATCCCGAAGGGATAGGGTATGTCCGACATCGACAGTATTCGGGAAACGGGAAGAAAAAGGGCAAAATCACAGGGGATTCAAGGCTCCTCCGCTGTATTGAACCGATTCTCGCTGTCACTGCCACTGTAACGTTCAGGCCTAGGGTACATAAAAGTGAGCTTTAGGGAGATACTGTGAGATAAATTATGGTTTTTCCAAGCTACAGCAATTGAAATAAAATAGCCTTCATAACCTCTATTCGGTCGTTATAAATACACTCCTAAGAGACGTTCCTATAGCTAGATCTGTACTACTTGTCACAGATTCGGGTGAAAACTGCTGTTCGAGCTGGAATATCCCATGGGATGTTCCTGTAAATGGAGACCTTATTGGGATCGTCAAGATTTCGTGCATGGTTCATGTAGCTGGTGTGGGCGATCGACACCAGAATCAGTCAATTTGTTTTGATCATTCTTTAATCTGAGGTATTAGCCCATGTATTGGAAGAGGAGGCTTGATTGGCTAGTTCTCTTTACTGTATTACTCTGAATTCACCTCCTCTACTTCCCATTTTCACTGACCGTTAACAGTTCTAAGTCCCACTAGTTAAGATAAATTGATATCTCCCATTAGTTTTTAGAAATTTGCATCGTTTGATCATTGATTGATCCATAGCTCCTATTCCAGACACACACGGATCGACCATTGTTATGTTCGGTCTGCAAGGAAGGCACAATGAAATTCTGGGATATCACCACTTCCAGACGTTTCAAGCTGGTCGAAGAAGTAGGTTCTTGTGATGGTTCATGAGAACTTCTTACTCTGTCAACTTGTAATTTGAAACTTCCTTTACAGCTGCCGAAAGCCCACAGTGAATCGATATATTCTGTCTGTTCCAATAAATATATGGTTTTCACAGCATCCAGGTTTGTTTTTATTTTTGCTGTGAGTTTTTGGTGCCAAAGATATCATCGCTCACTCCTCTAAGAATTCATATTAGCGACTTATACATTACCTGGCCCTGTCTATTAGATCTGTAACTTTTGGTCCGAATTTTATATCTGCGTATTCTACTTGTTGATCAGGCCAATCGTTACGGAAGGATCTTGTCATGGTATCGAAATCTTATCTGTTACCAGTGGGTGTAAGAGGGAAACTATTAATTTCTGGCGCAGTTATCAGAGATTTGACGTCCTCAGGCTTGTGGGCTAGGGGTATGCTGTGTTATAGCCCTACAGACCCTTTATAGCGCGACCCTCACCTGGCTCCCATAGTTTTCTGCGTGGTTCACAAATACACAAATCTCTGCCATCAGTGAGTCCCTTATTTTTGGGTTGGATTCAATTCAAAGAAAGCAGAAAGAAAGGAAGGGGGATCGAGGTCTCAGTGAGGCTACAACTGCCTTCTGTCCACTTCATTGAAGAAATTCAAAGTGCCTGAAGCGAAAACTCTGAAGTTTTCTATCTTCTTTATCAAATTTTCTTCTTCATCGTGAATTTCAGTGATCAAACAATCGGTTTCTGGAAACTCAGTGTCCAGGATTAAATAGGTCGGACGGATTTGTGTTTTGTTATTCGTTGTTTGTTCGAAAGTTATTCACGATTACTGCTAACGCGTGTACATAGAACTATTTCTGCAATATTATTATTATTACTATTATGAAAGTGTTTGAGGAATTGAACAAAATATTTTATAGAAATTTCGGTTGTAGTGTAAAAGAAATCGCAAAGATTTTTCACACTAGAAATTCCTCAATCACATTTTTAAAATGGTTAAATTACGATGTTTGCTCCATTCTGAATGAGCCTTTACACAGTGTTCTTTTATGGTTGTCCAATGGAATTCACTTGTCAAATTATTGAACGTATTCACTTTCTGATTCGATAATTGACTAATATTTGCTGTGATTTTGAAGTGTTCTGTGAGGAATTTTGGGGAAAAATCAACTTACCAGACATGACGTTGTCATTTTTATGTCACAAACCCGATGATTGTTTCTAAATCTCTCACCCAACATAGTCGTTCCTCATATTTTAGTCATATAGCTGTATATGTAATTGTAATACCAAATTGTTGGTATTGAATTGAATATAATTCTGAGATAAACGAGTTGGTTTGAAGTTCTTTACCCTCTTTATAATCTCAGCTGTTTGCATCGGTACTATACCTTTCGTGATTTTGACGCATGAGTCCTTATGCATGGCGCGCACCGTAGTGGTACGGTTAACAGTGGTCGAGTTTAAGAGGAGTGGACTTCAGGTAGATGGCGCAGAACCCTGATTTCGACCCGGGGACGACGAAGAAGATGCTGTGCTTGCACCAGAGGACAAAGCGTAAATGGAGTCCGGTCGAGGTAGTTCGCTCCCTTCTTGGAATGTTTTTTACTTGTTTATTCAGTTCAATACACCAGAGTGGTGGTGAAGGGAAGCTTCTTTCTGAAAATTTTCGGAAGTCTGGGAGAATGTGCTGCCTGGTCTCATGGTGTAACGAGGAGAGGCGCTGTTAAGACACTTCTTGCTCTGGATCGGACCCAAGCTCTGAATCAAATGCGGCTGGGAAGCTTTCCGTTCCGGTATGGGAGGGTGAATCGGGTGTAGTGAAGTGACACCGGCCCTTCCGAATCGAATGAGATTAAGAGACGCCAAAATTCTCGTTCGCAGTTGAATGGGGTTTGGTAAAGAGGATCGGTCAGCGCTTGTCCTTCTTCAACACGAGCTCTCATCGAATAGGCCATGTAGCGAAAGGAAGGAGAGACCTCTCTAGTACTTTTTAATTGCCTGATCGGTCCATGTCTACCAGTTGAGCGAATTCGAGCCATTTTTCTGGGGTTGGACGAATGATTAGAACAAGGCGAATCCTTTTACTATCTAACTACTCGTTCGAAACAGTCCTATGATCGCAATTACAAGGTTGTTGTTATAGTCAAAATCTTGGTCTCAGGAGGGACCCGAACCCGGAGTGCGCCTTTCATGCAGGTGACGGAAGTTGAAAACTTTATTCAGCAGTAAAATTTTCTGATCGACTACGAACGCCTACCGTTTTTTCCTGATGCCATCAAACGATCATTGTTCATTCGACCAAATTGACCGGTCATGGGGTTGAGGGTTTTTTTCCAGCTGAGCTTGTCATTGACAGTCCCGTATCATTGAATATTGGACGAAGTGTATGGAGAGTGGCATATCATCGACAAAAACCATCGACAAAGTGTACGACTCGATGGATGCGCAATGTGTCGACGAGTATTTTCGCAGAGAATTCGCTGGCCCGAATTCCATTTGTTTTCTCCTATCACATCACACCCAGCCTCTTTTGTGTCTTCACTCTTCCCCCACCATTTTTGACGTATCACAAATCATAGAAAGTGTTCATTCCGTTCGGCCAAAACTCTCTTCTATCGACATTGTCACATCGTATTAGCCAAAGTAAGAGTCATAGTGAGATTCTCCACACAAACAGTCCGCCATACTGATCGCTATCTTCGGACCGCATTGATCGTCTCTGTTATTGTTCTTATCGACTCACCTACCCTTCTCGACTATCTCTCCAAAGGCTTTGCCAGTGGACCCATAAAAAACAAAACCTTCACAGACCCGTCTCTCTGGCTTTTATCACTCTTTTATACCTCGAATCGTTACCCTCCAAGAAAAAAATCATAGATTGACATTATCATTGCAGTATATACCCCATTAACTTATTAAATGGCTTTTTTATTGAATCTATTAATGGAAACGTAGTGGAGGGCCACCGCTCCTATCCGACATTGAACGTTAGTTTTCGGATAGTTAGGAGAACTGACTTTACTTACGCCAAGAGCTGTTTCTTATCCAAATAATATAGTTTTTACCTGAGCGAGGAGGGGAAGAGCACCGAGGTGGGTGGGGTGACTGCATTGTGCAAAAAGCTGGAATGGGAAAGAATTGAACATTCGATTGGCTCGGCTACGCCGGTGCTCTTTTCCTCGTGACTGAGGTGAAAGAAATTATGATTTCCCAACTAAGAAAATTTTTAAGCACCATTATAGGCTCACAAAGTTAGCTACCTTCCTTTCTCTGCGCTTGCGCTCAGCGTTGAAGAAGAGCTGTGCTCCTTGCTCCCTACCCCAAGCTACATGTTCACCAGTTTATTTATTATTTCTATCTCGATTAAATTCCAAAATTCAAAAACCTATAGTAATCAAAACATTAAAAATATCGAAAATAAATTGATTATAAGTTGGTTATTTTATGTCCCGTAAAATCGAATAAAACGTTTAGAAATATTGATAGTAGAATAGAAGGAAAATCATACTGTGCATCTCATTCCCAAAAGCATTTTTTTGGATTTTTTTCGTATTTTTATTATTTTCTTTCAAATGCAAAGTACGATTTTTCTGCGTATGTGGGGTAGCGAAACTGCGAGAGCCTTCCATTTATTTCACCATTGTGCCTTAGCCTATGTGCCGATCATATTTTCACCGTTATCACCATTTTTTACTGCCTGTTATTTTTGCTTATTTTTCTTTATTTTGCGTTTGACTGTGGTGAAGAATATTTACTTGTTATTATCTAATTTTTCCTCATTGATTAGCCTCATTAATTCATCAAAACAGAAATTTTCAGAAAAGTCTTTAGTGGTATATTAACCATCAGTGATTTTTTTTGGTCTCGAACTTTTTTTTTTGAATTTTTACAAATTTTTCTCAGTTGTGTTCTTTGTACTTCTGCATTTTCATACTGGGCATTTCAACAAAAATAATAAAAATGCCTAAAAATCCGAAAAATGCTTCTTCAAATAAAGGCACAGTATGATTTCCAGTTCTTTCGGCAAAATTCGTTGAAAACAATCAGCTTCGGGAAAGTCAATCAATAGTACAGTTTACAATTAATATAGACTCCCGGGAGCCTTCAGCTTCTATATTTATACTTCTTTTAAACACACGAACACCACGATATCAAGAAGGCTTCTACCCCGTTATCTGTTGGGATTTCGCAGTTCGAATCGAGCCACCCTTTGATATTCTAACTAGTAATTTTCTTGTGCTCAAGGTCGTCGTTGATCGCCGTGGCTATTATGAGTCTCGTCAAACGAGGTTCAAGCGATTGCTAGAGCGTGTGTGTTCGTTCGACAAAATGCTATTGGAATCTGATTCCTAACAATCTGACGAATTCACCAAAAGTACTCGACTTTCTGTGAATAATAC
Organism: Haemonchus placei; assembly: GCA_900617895.1. Lineage (NCBI taxonomy): Eukaryota > Metazoa > Nematoda > Chromadorea > Rhabditida > Trichostrongylidae > Haemonchus > Haemonchus placei. Next base: position 14,926 of record UZAF01019752.1, on the reverse strand, counting down.
CCGATCACTACCAATAATGTTGTTTATTCCGTCATTAATTTTACTATTACTCACTGGACAAGCTGTCTATTCACAGCATTTCACCACTGGCATTGAAAACTCGGAAAGGTACGACTTTCAATGTGCACTTTGGTTTCTTCCTTACTTTATCATCTTTTTTCAAATTCCCACCGGTTTCTTTTCGATTTTTTTTTCTCGAAATTGAATTATCGTTGCTGCTAATGACGCGTTCCTGCAATGGGAGTGTACCACCACGTCGAAAGCGAAGTTTTCGCCGAACACCTGCCCTAGGCTTACGAGTTTTTCGTGACACCTATGCTGGCATAGCGGTAGCCACCCAAGGCGCTGTCACCCACGCTACTCGACCCGTGGCAGGCGCTTGTACTTGGGTTGGCCGTCCGCTTTAGGAGTGAGGAAGAAAAACCGGTACCATCCTATCTACCGATTTTATGCTGGTCAATATATCAATGTCATCCAGTATTTATGCCAGCGCACTTTTGTAGTGAACGATTTATAGAGGGTTTTCAATGTAATAACATAACGCCTACTATAAGTTCACAAGGTACGTTCCGCAAGTAAGTTGATTTCCTTTCCTCACCCACAGATCGAAATCCTATGAGGAACGTTTAGTACCACTCGATTATAGCTCTAAATCCATCCTTTTTCACCAATCACACCAATCCAATCATCTTTTTTCACAATCCAAACCTATTTCTGCCCNTGGAGATGAGGAGACAGGGTGCAGGGAACTTGTAATTTTCCCTATATTGTTCATCGTCGGAAAAGTCGGAAAAGCTGAACCTAAACGACCATCTAACGTAGCGATCGACATATGGTAATAGGTTGGTACACGAACAAGGTTCATATCCTACCAGCTGCTTCGAAACTTTATTACTCACCTTGAAATCGACCTATCAATCGAAGCAAGAGTCATTAAAGATTATGCTTTACAAAATGTAGAGTCTTCGCCAACGAGACACAAATTTGCCTAGTCATACTGCGTAATTTCCGAATGGTTTGGCGAATATTGTGATTAAGGCTGAGTCTCGCAGCCTACCAACGCGACCAACTTCGGTAGCGTCGCCTTCGAAAGGTCTGGGCGAACATGCCATCTAAAGAAATCGAATTCTTTCCGTTTGTGACAGTCGAAGGAATTCGGAGCTGGGTTTGGAGAGTGAATGTCGTAAAGTTTCTTGCAGAACTTCCCTGCCATAATGGTCTCGACAAGTTTCATGAAGTTGTAGTTGGTTTTCACCTGTAATTGGTGAATTTTTGGCTTTAGGAAGTGTTCTGAATCCCTTCCTTGCATGCCTATTGAGCGAAGCGCTTCCTGTTGTCGGGAAGGATTCAGCTCTCATCCTACATAACACTATGATCAAGGGAGGGATCTCGGTTTTCTCCTAACGTCGCGAACAAATGTCGCATGGTTCTGAGGCAACCTTCTAAGTTGTTTCGAGCGGTCCACCTTCAATGATTGTCTTCCGCACGTGATCCTTAACTGTAAAAGGGCGGTCGCGAACTTTCTCATCGTCGGGCTGATATCGACACAACGTTACGTCTGGAACCGTTGTCGTATGCGATTTTGTGATGACCCCGCTCATAAGCGTTGGTATTCAGAGCTGTGTCCGTTGCGACCTGCCCAGCTTGAACTCGTTGGAGAAGATGTAGCGAAAACCTTCCCTGAACATATTGTCCTCGTCGAACCACAACGTAACATTCTGGGAAACGATGTTCGGTCTCCATTTAGATGATTGCAACTGTTAGGCAACGACCGACACACATTATTAACCCATCACCCAATGGACGAAACTTTTTCTGGGAGACAGTAAATGTTCCTAATACCTTGAGCACTTTTTCACGTCGATTAAGTTAGCGCGTGAGCGACATTTCCCTGATAAATACGTTCAGAGACGACCTCGTGTGTCAATTTGCTTGCAATAAATTTTATGATTGCACGCGAAATTGCGTCACGTGCCCACATGCGGAGATTGAAGGCGACGCCCGACTAGTGGTGTCACTGGTTGCTTTCATAGTCCGCCGGCCGGCCGGGCGGCGTGCCAGTCGAGGCAGTACTAGGAGGGAGGAGGGAGGCAGACGGTGGGTCGAAGGGCTGAAAACAAAGAAGAGCTGGATCAAAAACCAATCGGCCAGTTCACGATAATTTTGAGGTAACCCTTTTTATTCGAGAAGCAGAAGTATAGATTGGGAGTAAGAGTGAAGAAAACGAGAGAATTCGCCTATTCCAAGGANGACGCCCGACTAGTGGTGTCACTGGTTGCTTTCATAGTCCGCCGGCCGGCCGGGCGGCGTGCCAGCCGAGGCAGTACTAGGAGGGAGGAGAGAGGCAGACGGTGGGTCGAAGGGCTGAAAACAAAGAAGAGCTGGATCAAAAACCAAACAACCAGGGGCTTGTACGAGTGGTTTTTGATCTTGTCTCTCTTTGTTTACGGCCAGTTCACGATAATTTTGAGGTAACCCTTTTTATTCGAGAAGCAGAAGTATAGATTGGGAGTAAGAGTGAAGAAAACGAGAGAATTCGCCTATTCCAAGGAAAAAATAGCTTCTCGAAAAAATCGAAAGTAGGGGATGGACGGGATTGTCGTGAAGGAAATAACATAGAAAGGGTATCCGGACGAGATTTCAGTTGTAGCAGTTGCGCAAATAGCACATCAACCCAGAGTTGTACAGAACTGTCTTTCGCTGTTGATATGGGTCGTGACAAGTTGTTTGAACATCCTACATAGGTTCCCTAGTGATCGGTGCAGCCTCTACAGTGAAACTCGTTTGAGGATACGGTAAAATCTTTGAGCCTTTATAACAGCCTAACTATCGTCGTCTAAGGCGACGATCACCTCACCTTAACTACTATCTCGTCGTCTCACTGTTTAAGACGACTCCCTCTAGCTTANCCTACGCCCCTGAACGGTGCGGGGTCAAGCGGCCCCGAGATAAGTGGGTCCCTCACTTCTACCTCGAACAACGTCAAGGGCGAGACGTAGGTTTTGTACTGAGATAAAGACTTATTTGCCATTCTTCTGTTCTTTACTAGCGGTAACGTCCGCGCTCACTATTTACTTGTTCATTCTACTCCCAATTAACCGGAGTATATAAAATCCACTGAACCGCCAGCACACTAACTAGACCGTTATCGACCTAATAGCGCCAGATATGGTACGAGGGGTCATCGAATTCATCCTAAACCATTTTTATCATGTACTGCGCCTTTAATAACTCCAAACTCGCAACCGTCCTACCACTTGGGTGGTGCTGTTTTCGCTTTCGCTGGTGAACCTGAGCTTTTTGACCGTAATATCGATACATTATTTAAAAATGCTCGCAAAAATGACGATATCGAATTAATATCCACTTTTCAAATATGATTAGAAATTACAAGTTAAGAATTTTTTGTTTATGTTCAACTTAAGTCTCCAAAGACTACAGAAGATACTTCTTATGTTCAGGGCGCTGAAAATCATCAACAAACGTGATATATTCGATAATATTCGAAAAAATGATCCGAAATCAAGATGTCGTAATGGTGGAATTTATGCCGGTGGTCAATGTCACTGTATTCATCCGCATACTGGGAAAACCTGCGAAGAATTCGCTTGTGGTAAGTATAAACCTCATTACTTACTTTGCTACTCGTGAGAGTACTGGCCTGTGACGTGAGGTCGTGAACGGGCAGGACGTCCTTGAGTAAGACGGCATTTTACGTTAAGTTCCTACCATTCTGCCAACGTTTTGCTAGCAATTACCATTTTTTACGCCAAATGATAGACGATCGATGGGCCATCCGTCAAGATTGTTCAAGGGCAGTCGTCTTCTCAGACATCACCTCCTAGGTCATTGCTATCATATCATCTTACGAAATTAAAACTTATTATTGGGTTGGTGCATAAATCTGACGAACATGGGCCTTTCTTTAAACTTTACTATTTAGTATTGGATAAACAATAATCCACGAGATTAAGAAAAAG
>UZAF01019751.1:6003-21849 GCA_900617895.1 Haemonchus placei | reverse complement strand
TGGTGGGATCAAAAGGGTTTGTGTACTATTAGCTGCTGAACCCGAACGAAACTGTTACTGCTGACCGCTACGAACACCAACTTGACAGTTTGTAGGATGCCCTCACATGAAAGAGGGCGTTAATCGCCTGGAAATATCATGAGGTGCTGTTCCACCACGAACATACGAGACCCCGTGTTGCGAAGAATGTCCTTAAATAAAATTGCGGTTGCTGGATGGAATCAGCTCATTCAGCCCGCATACTCTCCAAATCTTGCTCTTTCTGATTACCACCTATTCCGGTTCACGCAAGTCAGCTTGGCGGATACATGCTTCCGGAATGCCGAAGAAGTGCGAAAATAGGTGGATGACTGGATTGCCTCAAAAGATGAAGACTTTTTTAAACCCGGAGTCAACAAGATACCAGAAAGATGGCAAGAAGTTGTAGCTAACGATGGGCAACACATTGGTTAATGTACATTTGGTTTCAATTTTGTAATAAATATGTTTTTGCACGCAAAAAACGGCGGAAATTGATGCACACACCTAATAATTATGGCCATCGTCAGCATCTCCATCGCATAGTTCGCCAAGTGAATGGAGAGCAGGAGTGCATGGCTTTTCCGATAACCTTGCTCGATTCCTCGTTGTGGAGCAAATCGCCAAATCCAAAGAGCTTAGATTTATGGTTCGTTATGATCAGTTCCTTAGCCATGACCTTCAGGAACGAATCACCTCCTATTCCATCCTTCACTACCCCCCTTTTTAAAAAGGGATCTTTATTAACAAAAGTACTACTGAAATGATATCCAAAACTTCTTAGAAACCATTTTTTCTATGTTTTTTCCCTCAAAAAAAGTTATGCTGTGGTTGAAAAAGTGTGGGCAATGGGAAATAGGTAATAGAATCTATTAGATTGGAATCGAAGTCGTCTACTTCTAGGTAAGCGCTTATGAGTGTAAAGGGGAGGGATACACCCAGGAAAGGCTGAAAACGTAAATGATAATGGACCAGCCAAAATAGCAGCGACATTTGGTGTTAATATTTGAAAGCGTTGATCAAAGATTGGTGTTGGTGAGCCATGCACTAAGAATAGGCCAGACATCAGAGCAAATAATGGTTCAATGACAGACTTAAGAACTTTTGAGTAATTCTCGCCTCATTACTGAGAACTACTGCTAGGTTATTCCACGATAACCTAGGAAAAGCGGGAGATTTGGTTGTCATAGAAGAGGTGATCGAAATGAGCGGACTTATTGATCAATCCCAAAATAAAAAATCCGATCTAACCTCAAATTTCGACAATACCGTTTTAGGAAGAGAACAAGTTCGTTAATGTGGAAAACGGTGTTCTAGTAAAGCATGAACCCAGGCCTTGGCGAGAAAATAGTGACTAGCAGCGGAAATAGCAAGCTTGAAGGAAAAAACAATCATATATGCTTCTCGGAAACTGGGAGGAGCTCAAAGTACAGGATGTAGAGGCATCTAGTGTGATACTAGAAGGTTACACATGAACATCTGCTTTAAACTGTCCATTTTCAGGACAATTAAATAAACGGCACCATGAGCTATCGTCTAATAAAATAAAGTGCAAGGACATCAAAATTCACAACGGAAACTTGACTTTCGTCAGAAAAAAAGTGTGAAATCTCGGAAAATCAAACCGTCAAGCCTTGGTTTTCTGTTAAACTCTTCGGCTATTATGATACCGACGCCAAGCCGGGCACCGAGAGGCTCCTGTCCTTCTAGGCAGACGTAAAAGCAATCAAAAGTGCTCGGACATGTGCATTTTTTTCATATCATTATGTATCGATGAAAAAATTAAAAGTAAAAACAGAAATGTACCCATTTTTAGAAGAAGGAGTTCCACTTTGAAACGGTCTAGTGGGGTATTACTTGTTAGCAATTGAAAGACTACCAGCGCAAGGGTTCGAATAACGGTAAAAGCCAGTGGACCTTGACAAACCTTATTCAGATACGCCATGCAAGTGCAAAAGTGTCATGAGCGGTAGAAACCTCGGAATGCGTACTCAGCCCATACACATGCACAGAGCAGCCATGTGCACGAAGTGAGTACAACTCTCAGAAGTGTCAGCTCATTGACAACAGAGGTGAAGTGGTAACGCCTGGCTTCGAAAAGACCTTTCTACGAGCCGATACCAAGCATCACCCGAAGAATAAAATTTGACTAAGCCTGAGGATAACTGCTGTCATCAAATTCTTTAGCAAGCTGATGAGCGCTGAAAACTCGAAGAAAGCGGTTCTTCCAAATCAATCGTAGCTCTTAGGCATGATCTTCACACCGTGCCTTCCCTGCCGAACGGTACAAGCGGGAATTATGTTTGACGCTCGTCCAATTCCCACAACCCAGTGTGGTAGTGCCAGGCCGCACTCACTTGGCGTTTCATTTGTCCCTTCTCAGCCACATGAACGTTTTGAACTACATATAAGAACACAGCAATTGGGGTGAATGTGCCTTAGTGTGCCAGTTGCTACCGGTCTGCACCAACGAAAAACTTTTTCGACAATTGAAGTATGAGAGGAAACGAAGGCCACACTTGGAAGTGGAAAGAGAAGTTTTATGAAAATCAGAGAGGGAACAAATGGGAGCCGTCTACAAGAAAATGAGGCATAATCGGAAAAGAACAGGCAAAAAGGATCACTGCGAGTTCATATCAGAATTAGGGATTATGAAGAATTTTGAGAAGAAAGCTTCGCCGAGACATTTTAGAAAATGCTCCTTCAAGCGCGACATCCAGAATGAGAGAAGAAGAATGTATCACAGGGTTTTCGCCACGAAGTCTGCACATTTTCATAGCATTCTCAAGGTGTTACGATGACTTCTGCAGTGAACCTATTCAGGCATAGTGCTCCGAGAATCGCTTCACTGCAGTAATCACCTGGGAAGTGCACAAGGACATTGCCAATGTTATCGAAATCTTCCCTTTGTAATGGTTCAGAAATTCTGAAGCTATCGAAATATAAATGGAGCTCAATGAAGTAGTTGTCAACAAAATTATTCCAACCGTTGATCGGGTACCCAGCTTGAAGCAGTTGCTCTGAAGTGGTCTCAAAAAAAAGATAGATCAGTGGGAACATGCAATTATTAGAGATTATCTAATGTTGTGTTTGTGCTCTTTACTAGTTCGGTATCACGGTTGATAACACGAACACACCCAAGGGTGTGATGATTGCACTATTAAATTGAAAAACTGGCAAAGAAAAGTGACTCTTGTTTGGTAGCCTTTGAAGGTTGTCGTTGTGATCATTCTTACTGTCCTAATGTTCGTTCTCCCCCACTCGCATCTGTTCAAAGAAGATGCGCCCTCTGGAAAAGCACGGACGAGCTGAGCTCGGCTATTGTTGTGGTCAAGGGAACCAACATCTTCACGCCTTTAACTACGTCTGCACGAAGGATTCACGAAGGACTGCCTACGGGCACGATCTTCAAGTAAATTGTATAAGTAGGGCCAGTGATGCTACTTATCTATCCCACTTCAAATTTGTGCACCAATGAAGGCGCCAGAGTCGTTTTGATCACCACGAACTTAGCCGCGCGCTTGTCGCGTCCATCCAGTTCTGGGTGAATGTTCCGTCCCCCCCCCTCCAATGTAAACGTTGTCGCGTCAATGGACGTGTATACATAGCAGTCTTCAGCTCTGTAGGATAGGGATCTCTCGCAAGGACCCGTTCCATTACTATGTTACAATATCATGGAGTTACAATATCTTTTGGGAGAACAGACATGTAAACTGATAAGTGTTTGTGGTTTTACTGCTTACACTTCGCTATACTTAGAACCTTCACAGCCGAGAACGTGAGTTATGTTGATTGCAGGCAGGCTGCTGTTTAAAATACGCCCCTTTTGAAATGCCTCTGTCAAGGAAAAAAGGTCGGCAACATTATGTCCAGCTCTGATCACAACAATAGAAAAACTGAGAACAGCCGTGTAATTAGCCGTCGCCAGCCTTCAAAGCCAACCAAACCCTCGCGGCTGTCGCTGTCTGAGGAATATGTTGAGAAATCAATGAATAAAAACTGATTCAAGGGAAAAAATTCAAGGGGAAAATTCAGGAATCAACTTTTTCGAAAAATAGGGGCCAGTGCTCTCTTGAAAGATTTCATTGGTCATTTTGTCTTCGTCATTTTGCCCAGCTTGTAGAGGGTTCTTTTTTATTTTTCTTTTGTGTAAGTACTAGTTGTGAGTTAAGCCAGTTACCATTTCAGAGATCAATTATAAAAGCTGTTCTCGAAATAATGCTCCCCGAAAAAAATTTACTTTTTGCTGATCTGAGGTGCAGCTCTTTCATCAGCTTTCAGTGGAGGAAAGGGACATATCCCTCAAATTTTAGATTTTCCACCAATTACATGATTGAAGGCTGTCCTAATTACAGAATGAAGAGCGTCTTGCTTCAGAGCGAACCTGGCTTCTTTATCAGTAAATTGTTCGTCCGATACATACCACGATAATGATGATAGAACAAAGTCAGGAACAATCAGAATGGGATGCACTGCTCATCCATTATAGTAGGAACGTTTATAGTATTTCTTCACATCCCGCAAAGAACTCATCTCTGCCGAAATCAGGCCCTAATCATCCATTGAGATATTCAAAGCCGTGAAAACGGTCGAAATTCCTGCAACACTTGAGGAGTATATCGTGACATAGCTCGAGCGCTTCCCCATTCCCAATGTGATGAGGGAATACATCCTTCAAATGACCAGTACAAAAACTACACATTGAACTACATAGAGCATTTATTTACGAGCAATGAAGGAGCGGCAAATAGGCAACAGCTTTTATCAATCAAACTAACAGAGTTGGAGTTGTCTGCTGTTTAGAATGATGAAGGAGTTCTCCCGTAGGCATAAGGTTTCCTTATCCCTGATCGAAGACCACAAAATGATTTCTACAGCTGATCTTTGAGGCGTTGCGTTGAGATGAGCACCAAAACTCTGCCTCGTTGAAGTTCTATCTAGCTCGTAACAGTTTTCAACGGAATTCGAACCATGCAAAGGAACGTAGAAGAGCGGCCCGTTCAGTTGAGGTCCTACCCAAATACCACAACTGCTTGCCCCTATTCCACACTCGCCCACAAACCTTTGTCGCTCTAGCTCAATTCTACAGCCATTTAGCAACATTCACTGAATGATGGAAAGAGGTGGAAACTAGAATTAATCACGAATCGCTGCATGGCAAAGGTGGTGTAGTGGCAATGGCGCACTTCACACACGCATGGTCACGGGTTTGAGTCCCGGATCGATATCCGCCCAAGCCAACCATACCATCCATCCCTTCGAGATTGGCTAGTTTGTACCAGGCTCCTCGTCTGGGAAGATGAAAACACTGACTTATACATCGGTTGGCCAGAGCAAGTCATCTTATGGCCCACATACGCATTCAATACATCACTAAGATTCTGAATGGAAGTCGAATGCGTGGGAGCATCCCCTAGATGGGATTAATCCACGCCTCAGAGTTCATCCTATACCCCTATGACTCGCTGTACTTACATAATCATCGCTCAAAAGAATACTACTTCCGGAAAAAAGCTTCTCTCGGTGGTTTTTTTTCAAAACAGCTGCGCATTGTAAAAAAGGCATGAAAAAACTTTGCTACACGTCCATGAACACAGCGTGGATAGCAAGAGAAGTGAAGGGATAATACAAGCCTTCTCAGATTTCTTTTCGAAAATACGACCGCTTGAATGCATTTCCGGCGCTGACAATGGCTTGGCCTACCACAACGACGAAGGGCCGTGAAAAGGAACAGTCAATTGGTTCTGACAGAATGGCTTTCACAAAGCACTGAGCGGCAACTTCTTACCACTTTCTCGCTTTATTGGGAGGTCTATGATGGAGCTTCAAGATTAACTCCTACGATCAGTAATTTCTCTGATACCCCACTACATATACCCCACTGAAGCAACGCCACCACAGAATACAATAAATTGTGAACTCTGAAGCTGAAGGTAATCGACAGCCAGTTGTTCTTGATGGTCAAATCGTTCAGATGACATTGAGGGAACAGTACTCCGGAAAAAGAGCTGTTCACCCAAACGATTAGTGAGTCCATTTGAGTCGTGCAATACTGAGTTCGTTCCTTTTGGGATATTTCTCTGAGGCTAAAGAGATTTCATGTCTCCGCTCTGTTCCGTTCTGTCGGAAAGGCACAATTCAGAAGGCAAAATCCTAAAAGGTCACTCAGGAGGACTTGGCACCTGCAAAAATCAGGAAGAAAATAGGGGACTTTGGCTGTCGGCTAACCCTTTTTAATGCTCTTCATTACAATGAGGCTCGTAAAGGGTAAAGGATAGAGCCTTCGGACGTTGGTCAAACCCGTTTGAGGGATGCGCCACCGCATTCGTCTTCCATTCAGAATCGTAGTGGCGTATTGAATGCATATGTGGCCTATACAATGAATTGCGGTGGCCAGCCGGTGTACAAGTCAGTGCTTTTATCCTCTCAGACGAGGCTGGTACCAATTAACTGAACGCAGAGGAATGGACGGCTTGGTTGGCCCTGGCGGATATCAAGCCGGGAGATTCGAAGCCGTGACCAGGCATAGCCACTCCAAAATAATGAGTTCTGGGACAAATTCGAACCTGACAGCGCTGTCAACGCTTTCAGGTTGGTCCACATGCCAACTATTTTCTTTTGGAAACAATATAAGAACACTGCAAAACCTTCTCGTCTAACTTTTCTTAAGGTTGAAATATCAGACAATAAGCAGTCACCGTCTATGTTGATGGCGTTATTACAGCAGGATTGTTCCAAAAACAGTCGAATAAAGTCCGTCAACTCAACGGAAACGTCCTTCACCACCGACAGCCCCTCATATAAGTGAACGAACGAGAGCCAATGAGGTCTTAAATTGTTGCATTCAAAGGAATGGGGTGTGGTAGGGTCGAAACTGTAGCAGTTGACAACCCGATGGCAGCTCTAGAAGGGATGTGATGGCAGTGCATAGGAATTTGCATGACCCTCATTTTGTTGATCATCTAGCTCTTTGAGAATTGACTGTATAAGCGAAAACCTCATTTTGAGAATTGGGTTGCTTCAGACTACGCCATAGAGCAGTTCTCAAAGGCACAGTTCACGATAAATTTAGGGTACCCGGTTTTTGACAGGAAATGATAGATCCACTCCAGAATAGTGCGATAATAACGAAGAAAGCGCAAAAAAACTACAAATAAAAAGGAGTAAAAAGGCTTAAAAAAGAGGAGAAAAGGGGGCTGGACGAGTTTCACAGTGAAAAAACGGCGGTTAAGGGCAATGCGACGCGATGTCTGCAATTGCACACAACGCACCTAAACCGCTGATTTTGCCTTCACTGTTGGGCAGACACTGGGCAAACAGCCGATTTGGTGCTGGGGGGTGGATCCTGACGCGAATACATGACTCTGTACCCGTCTACATCTCGTATGACATGACATCGATCGAGGGGCGGGAGAGCCTATCACGGCAACAACAGGGCTTGCACTATGGCCTGGACGTCGAGATAGGGGGAGTGAGAGGGTCCCTCCTATCAACCATGGGGGTCGCTGAGTATTCCTCAAGGAAGAACTCAGCAACCTCTTTTATCGTGAACCATGCCTTCAAGATAAAACATGAAAAATTCGTAGATACCGGTTCCTTGACCATCTTGCAAGAGAATTCAGCATTGTTACTCCCTCAGTATTCCGGAGCTATCACTAATGCTTCAGCTGGAAGGGATGCGTTGTTTACTCCTCTAAAGTTGGGTGCAACAGAAGAAGGGCTAGACTTACAGAGCAGTTCAAACAGTAATGGAAAAAAGCAGTAATTCGATGACCTCCTGTAAATTTATTCCGACTGTAAATGACCTCCGAATGACCGCAAGCGTAGTTAAAGGTAGTCGCGGTAGAAACCTCTATTTTTTGCATCGATAGAGAGGGAACAAAAATGAGCCTGCATAGATGTTGAGGTGTTTTCGCCGGAGATGGGTGAAATGCATGGAATTGCTCAGCATAAACCAACGGAATCGCATCCGTCGCCGTGCCTTCAAAGGCCATCAATCATTCATGTGGACATGACCATGACGAAAACATTGGAAGCTGAACACTTCCCAATTGTGGGGTGCCTAGCACCTCTAAATTCCTCTCCAGGCATTTCGGCTACATAAGAAATCAAAACAGCTTTGATTACGGGAAAAAAGAACCCTTGATTTAATTAATTCTTTTTTTTTGAGGGCACCCCTGACACAAGCTTTCAATCAGAATCGTAGTGACGTTCTAGACGCGTACTACTTATCCAATAAATTACAGTAACCATCCAATGCTTAGACTAGTGCTCTATTCTCCGAGACAACTAGAATAATATTATAATAATAATATTATAATAATAATAACTGGAATATTATTCTAGTTGTCTCGGAGAATAGAGCACTAGTCTAAGCATTGGATGTTTACTGTAATTAGTTTGTTTGACTTAGTTTGTTTGGATCGGCATTTGTAGAAGATTGAAACCCCGGAAAATGCATGTGATAGTACGCCGTTCGGCACAACACGATCAACCCCTTGGAACAACTCTATCCACCAATTACTTCCACAGAATTACTTGATATTACAAGAGTGGCTATACCCTGACTATTGCACCAGCATTGTTGCCACTTTAGACTTTCAAGGCTTCCGTGGGACTAACGGCCACAGGCTCTATTCTCCGAGACAACTAGAATAATATTATAATAATAATATTATAATAATAATAACTGGAATATTATTCTAGTTGTCTCGGAGAATAGAGCACTAGTCTAAGCATTGGATGTTTACTGTAATTAGTTTGTTTGACTTAGTTTGTTTGGATCGGCATTTGTAGAAGATTGAAACCCCGGAAAATGCATGTGATAGTACGCCGTTCGGCACAACACGATCAACCCCTTGGAACAACTCTATCCACCAATTACTTCCACAGAATTACTTGATATTACAAGAGTGGCTATACCCTGACTATTGCACCAGCATTGTTGCCACTTTAGACTTTCAAGGCTTCCGTGGGACTAACGGCCACAGGGACTAAACCATGATCCATGATTCATTAGAGTGTGGGTTGGAAATAGGCAAATTGAAGCTTCCGTGGGATTAACGGCCTAAAAAAGCAAATCCTAGTATAAAATGAAAATTTCTTAAAAAAAAGAACCTTTTCCTGTGGGTTTTCTTCTGTCTTTGCGGAGAATTGTGGTTTCTCAAAATAAACTCGCGGTCCCTAGAATTTCACAGGTAGGTGCAGTTTCATTTCTCATTTCTACATCGTCATCATTATTTATATCCGTACACGGAAAATCGTTTTCCAAAAAGAGGATCAGGGTCGTTTGGTCGTCCTCAAGCTAAAGTCATAGCATAGCCTTGCCACGGCCATGCTAAAGTGCCTTCAGTGAAAGAGAACCTTCAGTGAATGGAATCCGGATGGAAGGATGGAGGCAATGGCAGTAATTGGTAGAATAGTTATCACAAAGTATAAGCTCTTACAGTGGCGATTAAACAAGTGGGTGGGCCGTCTGCAGGTGTAATTCCAAATAATAGCGGTAGGCAACTTTTTAGTTGATACAGTTCATCGTACATCCCTTTTTCACAATTATTTTTCTACTCATTTTCTCACCGTGTACTGTAGGACGAAGGCAGAGGTAGTGTAGTGGAGGGCAACAATACAAGCATGGTCAAGAGAACAAATTTCGTATCAGTGCTCGCTCAGAAAACCAAGTATTCCATCCCTCCAAGGTCGGTTTATTGACACCAGACGCGTCTGGGAGGATCAAGGCCGTGAACTTCCCAACGGCTAGCCTCCCCTAGTCATAGTATAGGCCATATACGCATTCGGAACACCGCCCTGAACAGAGGTCTATTACATGGGTGCACCTCAGAAATGTCGTTCATCCTAACGACAGCGGACTAACTACGGTAACTTGCTAAGCCATCTACTGCAAGTATTTTGACTTCCTCTTAAATGTCAGCTTTTTTGGTGAACTTCAGTTTTTTATGCAAAACGACCTAAACATTAGTTACCCATTGCCATAGTACAGCTGGGTGGTTTTAATTTTTGAAAGGGCGAAAACAGAAGGGCAAGTAGCTAGAGTCTGGTCGTTACCTCAAATGGCAATGTCTGTACTTAAAGGTTCACTTTAAGTCACATCAAGGGATAGAGTGGGGATAAATGTCATGCGGGAGGTCGATTTTGCTCTTTCAACTACACTTAACAAAAAAATCGTAGCCTCGGTTGAATGAATAATAATGAATTCCAGATATTCGGGTAACTATCGAAAGGGAAGGTGTTGTTGACTAACTTCAATCTTATTCAGCAGTGCCTCGACGTTGAAGTTCAAAAATCTATTCTGTGGTCTATAACAACGACAATCCCGTTGAATATTTAGGTGGCTAAAGAACTGTTTTCTGTTTATGGAAAAAGGGCAGGATTACCTAACTCGAAAATACAAAGCTACTTCCAAAGAGCCGTTGAAAGGCACATCCCAAGACAAGAAGAGTCCCTGAGATTTCGCCCTGGGATGAACCTGTAATCCCTCAGGGACAGCAGAAGGAAGCTGTCGGGTCGAAAAAGAGTAACATTACCCCACCGACCTGGCCGTATATACGTTCCACAAGTCCTCCAGGCTTCGGAATTCGGGGCATGCCCGCTATCGAAAGAGGCCAACTATAAACCGCGTGTCAAAAGGTCTTACAGAGACTGCACAAAAGCGTAGAAAAGCCTTGTTGCAAAACACAACGTGGAGTACGTTTGTGGTAAACATAGTCAGCTGGTTTCCCTAGCCAAAAAAGAAATTCAGTCGAATGCGACCTTTCGTCGAAATCTCGTACCATCCACCGAAACCGACTAGTTTAGGGATGTGCGATGTATGCTATGATAGAAGGATAATCGCTTTTTCTTCACTACAAACGCACTATTTTGAATCAACACTTCCGTCCCTTAACCATATAATGGTACATAGANCTGCACAAAAGCGTAGAAAAGCCTTGTTGCAAAACACAACGTGGAGTACGTTTGTGGTAAACATAGTCAGCTGGTTTCCCTAGCCAAATAAGGAATTTAGTAAAATGCGTCCTTTCGTCGAAATCTCGTACCATCCACCGAAACCGACTAGTTTAGGGATGTGCGATGTATGCTATGATAGAAGGATAATCGCTTTTTCTTCGATACAAACGCACTATTTTGAATCAACACTTCCGTCCCTTAACCATATAATGGTACATAGAATTATCGCGAACAATCGGTGCCTCCAAACATGACTGCCCTAATCTGATTGGCAGTTTTTCTCGGCAAATCGCAGCTTGAGATGTCTGTTTTGCTCGATGTGAAGGAGAAAGCTTTTGTTGAAAGCTCACAGATTGAGAGAAGGAGCAGCGTTTCAGGGTTCGGAGTATTGGTAGATGATAGGTGCAATTGGAAAAACGTGGGTGAAAAAAAATTGAAAAAACAAACCAAATGAACGAAAGCAGATGCACATAGCAGAAGCGAGAAGGGAGGGAGAGTAGGAAGAGGGGGAGGAGTTGGTGCTGGAGAGCCGTACTGCCTTAAACTAGTGCACGGGTTTCAAACTCAAAACCTATTTCTCTGTACTTCTGTGAGGATCAGAACTGAAGGTTGTCGACATTACTAGAAAAGGACATTTTAAAAGCCTCCCAAGTTTGGATACCATAAAATCCATAAAGTTAAGGCGAACATTTGCATGTCACACGTAGACAAACAGCTTGATTTCTTCATGGATCTACAGTAATTTATCACAGGGGTTAAAAAACCCTGTTTGCCGTCTCCGAGGTTAGCAGAGCTCATAGTTTTGAAGGGATCTTCATTGGTTGAAGCCGGGTAGGGAAGAAATAAATGATTGCCAAATCTCTAGAATCGTCCATTTATTTGGGGTTATAGATACTATGTATTGTACATTAAGAATCAGACTGATATGGTGTATTGGTAAAGGAGTACACTGCCACACATGGTCATGGTCAAGGTACTTGACACTAGATCAATCCTCGATGAGGCAAATCAAGCCGTCAATGCCTCCGAAGGCGGACCTAACGACAGTACACCAGCTACGGTAATCTTCTGAGCCATCTAGAGCAACGCTTTTCAAATTCCTCTGAAAAATCAGTTTTTTTTGTGAAGTCTGTTTTTCCACCTTGAACACCAGTGGCTGCCAATAGTACAACTGGGTAGTTTTCGAAGTACGAAAGCAGCAAGGCAAGCAGCAACGGACTGGTCGTTAGTCCCTTAGTCTCAAATGAGAAAGTCCCTTCTCGAAAACGGGATTGCTGTACGCCAAAGACTGTACCTATAACATTTGAAATCCATCCAAAAGACTGAAATTCGGGAAGAGAAGAACATTTAGGTGCTCTGCTCTCCCCAAATCCTTTCAAAAATGAATAGTGAATCTCAAGCTGAAGGGATTCGAAATGGTGTGTTGATTTCTCTATACAAAACTCAAATTCTGTATCAGGGAAATCAATGGTAATCCCTAAGGAAGGTAGTTCCCCAATGTTCACATAACAGTGGAAGTGACAGAGAATTGCATCAAGTCGATAGACCATTGGCAAGAATGGTAAGAACAAAATGGTCAGCAATAAAAAGAAGGTCCTAGAAGAATTGGAAAAAGGTCCTCTGAAGGAACGAGGTGTAGACTCTAAATAAATTTTTCAAGACAAAATCTCGGGCAGGTAAATGAAGAGCTTCTGATATTATTGAAAAATTTGCTATGATGTACTCGGTCGTTAAGGGATTCACCTGAAAAGGATTGCTACTCGCAAAGTGTTCAAACGAACAATCGAGATTACATCTGAATAAGCCACGAATACAGTCCTCAAAGTGTACGATTCCCTTCACAAAATCTCTATAGAACAACACAGATCCACTCTTCCCAGATATCCGAGTCCTACTCGAGTGCAATGAAATTTCGATAACGAGGTCAGCAATTTAGTTTTATGGCTCCACATTACGATGGTACTAGACGGCTGAGTGGCAAACTTTCTAACAGAAGTCATTACATTGGAAGAAGGTCAAAAAAGAGCAGATGAAAGAATTAGCCAAGCGTCAATCTTCAAAGCATCCAAAAGGTGAATTATCCACTGCAACACTAACCAGTACGTGAAGCTTGCGTGACGTTTGAATGAAAAAATCCCCACTCCTCTCCATTGCCCTTCAGTTCCACTCTCTCCCACTACTCCCCTCCCTCCGTGCCATAAAAAATTGTTTTTTTTNNTTTTTTTTTTATGAATCCTTCTAGAGCGAAGTAGAATTCTTAAGCATATCAGTTGCTTCGTTAAGGGCAGAGTCGAGTCTGTTTGCTTTGAGCTGTGTAGAGCCCTTTTCAACAAACTAACAGTAATTAAACGGAATCTGCCCGTGGCAGTGTAAAAGTGAGCAGAGAAGTTAGCCATTTCCTCGAGCTTGCAGCGGGACTGAACTCGCCTATGAAATCGTTGACGGGGATACAAAGTGGTTTGGGATATACAAAGCTGTTTGGGAATTATATTAAAGGCCTTTTGCAGACGAGAATCAAATGCTCTCATAATACGATGGCGTGCAATGTGGTGTAATGGCAAATAGTATACCCTCACACACATGGTCCGGGATGGATTCCCCGATCGACACTCGCTCAGGATTCCAAGCATTTAAAACGTGAGGGGTTGGCACCGGACACGTCTAGGACTATAGAAACCCTGACTTGCACATCGGTTAGCCACCGAATCTCATTTCACAAGCTACAATGCATTCAAAACACCATGTGATCACGAATGAAAGTCGAATGCGAGGCGCATTTCCGGATACAGAATTGGCTAACGCCAAAGACCTCACGAATTTTCCATTACTATGGTGCTAAACTTTAGACTGACAAGATTTTCAACGAAAATCGGCTCATTCAAAGGAATCAAAAAGAAGCGTTGTTGAGAGTTTCACATCGAAAACATGCAAGAAAGCTTCCAATGTGTTGTTGAGAGCTAGATTCGAATTCTGATGAGATTTAGCGATGAAACGAGAAAGCCCCCAAGGAGTTGAACTAGCTGAAACTAGATTGGCGGACAATGCAGGATAACAGCACATGTACATGACTGTTGAATCGCTTATCTCCTACTATGTAGGCTACGAGCAAATTCGTTAGAGATGTTTATTTATTTACTTGATTATTTATTGTAGATATATCAATGGCTCTCAAGAAGTTCGATCCGTTATCGCAGGATTTTCTAGAAGGTTTGGGCTCGTGTAAGTGGCAAGCGGAGCTGAATTGAACTTACAAATTGCATTGGAAGTACATGCGAATAAAGGGAAATGTGTCGTCTCCCAGGGAAAGCAGTAAACAAGTACATATTTAATTATCGAAAGGCTTCCTAACAGAATGCTCAAAAGTCGAATTTTCTTGATTTGAAAGGAACATCAACGAACAAGAAGTTTTTATAATATTTGTCGAGAATTAGCTTGAAGTGAGTTGAAAGGCTTCCCAGACATCGCGCTTATTGCTCCTACCCTGAAAAACCACATGTCCTCAGCTTCTGAATGGCCATTCAGAACAGCTTTGAAGCATTTCTAACAATTCGTCCTATAGGTTTTCTGTAATATTCTAACGACTTCTTATCGTGAGCAGTACAAAAATGAATGGATCTAGAAGTCTTAGGTATTCATAATCCCCACTCATCGCGCTACGCCAACGCCCAAACAGCTAGTCAATACCTTTCATAGAGAATGATGAAGGCTGATCCTTCACGAAGTCGTTGAAGGAACGAACTGGAGGACTGCCAGCGAAGGCACACCTCTTTCCAGATTCTACTGCATCAGTTTCGCCGTGTATGGTTTGACATTGTTGGGCGAAGGGAGATTTTGGCTTCTTCCCACGTGTACGGTCGGTTTGAAACTTGAGATTCCGGAGTTGACGAACTTAGGAATAGATGGACTACATGCTCCAACATCTCACAACAGCATGAACATCAGTTGTTTATTTATGGAATAACTTCACCCTCAACCATACTGTAATCAAGCAACTGTACGAGAAGGAGCTGTTGACTGGATTGGATGAGCTACAAAAAAGTAAGTGAGAAAATATCGAGTTTATAAGCTCAAGAAAATTAGGAAGTCAAGATATCTTATGCAAGGCATAACGCTCCTGAATCCCGCAGGGAAAACGATCAGGAGAGCGTCGCAACCCTTAAGTGGAACTCAGAGAGCAAAAGGACCGAACGATGTACTAGGAGTTTGCTAGCGGAAATTAAATAATATGCCGATTTCCGTTCAATGTAAATGGCAGCATAGGAACGACGATTGAGCTTCCAAGGTCTTGCAGAGCTGCAATCCTTGCCGAATAGTTGCATCTCTGTCTCAGATTGGAGGCAGGAAATCCTAGGTATTAAGTATAAATTGTGACGTTGGCCAGTGTTACGTGACTTGGAGGACACTCGTCCCAATCACGCCATTTCGAAGAAACTTTGGATATAAAAAGCGCTCTGCTTCTTTTTTCCAGGGAAACATCAATTTTCTGGAAACATTAGTCTGAATGACCTCTGTCTAAATCACCGAGAAGGCCAAGGAGCTCAAAAGAAGCACAGGACAAGAGTTTTACAATCTGCCATTAATATTCCGTTCCCAAATAATGCTATGTGGGTTTCTCTAATATAGTGACTCGAGGAAACCCACACAGAGATGCTGAAAAAGAATTAACTTTTTTTGTTTTTTTATTCAGCTAAGCGGTACCAGTTCCCGCTTCTGCCCCCCACCTAGTTGATGTCGTTGAACAAAAGACATTAGAAAGTTCATTTCAAAGAAGTTAAAATTTTGGTAAAAAAATTCTATAAACTAGTATGTATATATGAGATTTTCAAGGTAAGACGAGGTGCCGTTGAAATCCAAATCAAATAATCG